>LOEQ01008265.1:16288-34431 GCA_001685075.1 Bramus lutescens
AGTCCAGCTGGCTTTGGTGAGCTCCCATTAGATCAGCCCCACCGTCTCAGTGGGCAGGCGCACCCCTTGCGGTCCTGACTTCCTTGCTCATGTTCTCCCCCCTTCTGCTCCTCATTTGGACCTTGGGAGTTCAGTCCAGTGCTGTGAGCTTATATTTTTATTTGCTTATTTTTAAACAGGAAGCAGAGAGAGATAAAACTATATTTTATCTTATTTTTACATGCATTTGTGCCTTTGCCATAGGTGTCAGGGTTCCCTTTAACTGGACCTGCCATGTGGATGCTGGGAATTAAACTTGGGTCTTCCAGAGGAGCAGTCAGTGCTTTTAATTCCCTAAGGCATCTTTGTAGCCACAAAATATGTTTATTTTAAAGAGCAAGAATAGTAACATAATATTTGAAAGAGGGAGGCTAATATGAATAAGAAGAAGTGCTCTGTGTTCTGAAGTAGGATAAAGGTCTGTTTAATAATCTAAAGAGCAAGTAGAAAGTCTCATTGTCTGAAATGAAGAGAACTGCTAGGAACAACCTTACTGGTAATTTGAAAACTGTTACCACTTTATCTCTTCTCAGAATTCTACTTCTCATTTATCAATTCTTTGTGGATAAACAATGTAAAATAATTGAGCTCAGTTAAGAATCCATTCAAATAAGTATGTACACAGAGTGTAAAAACTAACACAAGCTGAAAAAATAAAAACAACCAACATTTTTAAAGTTTTACTTAGGTGAAAAAGAATTTTTCTTATAGGTTTATATTTTTCTTCCCAATTAAATTAAAATCTTTAGTCCATGGGAAGAAATTGCTTTATTCTCATTTTCTTTTCTCATTAAGAAGGTTAGCCGGGTGTTGGTGTGTGCACCTTTAATCCCAGCACTGGGGAGGCAGAGACAGGTGGATCTCTGAGTCTGAGGCCAGCCTGGTCTACAGAGAGACTTCCTGGACAGGCTCCAAAGCTACTCAGAGAAACCCTGTCTTGATAACCAAAAATAAATAAATAAATAAATAAATAAAAAATTAAAAAATAAAAAACTAAACAAATATTTGAAAGACTTTGTAGTAGTAAACTTATATACTAGTGTTCCAATAATAATTTAGTGTTGGTAATATGAAATAGCTAAACGACAGATATTTCCTTATGTTCTATATACCTAGCTCTAGCTACAAACAACAAGCCTCACTTTATATGTCAAATGAAACTGTAAGCCACTTTCTAGTTTCCAGGCCTATAGTCTCACTTACTCCTACACTGAGACAAATATACAACAGTTAAGAAGCTATGATCCACATATGAGAGTGATAGTTATCTTTACGAGACTTTATTAGACTTGTGTTAATGTGTTCATTTTTAGTTTTGTCAGTTTTACTGAAAATTTTATAATTTTATTTCACTAAATAAGAAAATAAAATTCATTGTGCCTTATCTGTTTATCTAATGATAGACATTGATTGGTTGATTTCATTTACTCACTGTGTTGGAAAAAAAGCAACAATAAACATAGATGTGCAAGTATCTCTGTTGTGGAAGATAGAATTCTTTGGATATATTTTCAGGAGTATTGTAGTTGGGCCATATGGTAAGGGAGGGATGTTATGAAAGTAGTAAGGGGAAGGGAGGAGGCAAGAGTGCAGAGAAGGGATGAGCTCAGGAGATGAGAGGAGGGAGGTGAGGGTAGAAGAAACATAAGAGAATGTCAGATTTTTATGATAAATCAATAATTTTCAATTAAAAATATATAAAATGAAGATATATGGAGAACATAGTCTGGATTGGACAAATCATGTTTTTAAGGCTGACAGATAGCTAGGGGCAGGGACGGGCCTGGGTGCTAAAGTGGACTTTGAAATGTGTAGCATTTAATGTACTTGTGATACTGAGGGAGCCTGGAGTCCACCATGAACTTTAATATGCTGATGGGTGCCACAAATATCCATATGTCTCTTCTGCTAGAGGTAAGAGAAATGACTCCTTTTGGCTTATGGGAACTTGTTTCACAAGTTTATTAACCCACCATTTTCGCTATAGTCCAGTTTGAGCTCATTTCAAGATATGGACAGTCTGAGACCTGAATTAGACCTACATATTGACTGCCTGAAACCTAACATTCCAGCCTTTTGTTGATGACAAAATCTGTAATTTCTGACAGAATCATCACTACGGTAGGGTCATCATAGTACGGGTCCAGAAAGGTTGGAATATTGGTCAAAATATTCCTATTCTTATCTCACCCGCCTGCCACTGAGGTCTCACAGGCATTCCAGAGCAAATGGCAGTGAATGGCCCTTAAGAGATGCCTGGTACCATATTAAGTTTCTTTAGCCACCACAGGGGAGTTATGTGTAAATCGTTACATAGGTCAAGCACTCTGGGGCAAGTGTCACTAATTGACTGGGATAGAGCAAGTGGTAGCCACAGTGTCATTAGCTTAGGGCTAGCTGTCACGTTCTCACACAACAGGAAAAGAACACTTGGCAACAAATGTGTTGGGATCTCAAGTCCCAGAGTCATCTTTGGTTGGGTACAAATTGGACGCTCATAATACTCCTCTATTTCCAATTGCTTCTTCTAGAAGTATCTCTGAGAGTAAACGATAATTGTGGAAGCCCTCCCCAACAATAACTCAAAAAACATATTCAAGATGTTCTATGCACCTCCAAATATTGTTCTGTTAAGCTACTTCATGGGACAGAAGGGCATTACCCTTTACCAAATAGGCCATTTGAAACCTGGCAACTCCAGTTTATACAAATGCCTCCAACACAAGGATCTAAATACGCCTTGGTGCTAGTTTGAATGTTAACCTGTTCATTTGAAGCTTTTCCTTGCTGGAAAACTACTGCCTTGGCTATAGAGAGAAAAACTGGTAGAAAGAATTTTTCTTACTTGGGGCATTCTTGCAAAATTGCATTGTGATCAGAGAACTAATTTCACTGGACAAGTGTTTAAATATATCTGCAAAATCGAGCCTATCATGCAATATTTCTGAAGTGTGTATAATCCTCAAGCGTTTGAATTGGTTGAGCAAAAAAATGGCACAATAAAAACAAAAACGATTGGGAGAAAATGTTTCAAAAACATTTTAGAAAAAAACAGAAACAATGGAAACTTATTTTAGTCTTTGAGGACACCTTACGGCATTTACTTGAAGGGCAGTGAACGCAGACACGGTACTAGGGACTCTAGAGTGGAGAGTAGCATCACTCTCATCCATTCGCATCATCCTTAGAGAGAACACGTGGTTAGAGCAAATTCCTCCCCTAATATGCTCCATCCAAGTTTTCTTGGGGCGCCTGAGTGCACCCACAAAGGGATCAGAGACACTGCTTTGTACAAGTTCCAGATGCTTTGGGTCTCACCTTTACCCCAGTCAGAGTTTCGCCTCCTTGTCCTACATATTGTCTCTTCCTCAGGATTAACTCAAAAATGCAGAAATGTTGTTCCCTGCTATGAGAATCTTTGAGGTATCTAAGCAATCTTTATTCAGAAGCACAAACAAAACTAAGAAAGACTAGACTCAAAGAAGATGCTTGCTTCTCTGGTGACCTTTTACGTTTGAGGTCACCACTCGGGCTAACGGTATGAATATGTGGGGTTTGTTCTCTACTAATTACCAAGGGAACATCTTTATTTCCTGGGAAATTAAACCCATGTCTTTATATATTTTCAGACAGTACTGTCTGAAGCAAAGGAACAGACAGGAGCTGAGAACAGTTAGTGCATGATGAAACAGAAAAGCAAATAGATCATAGTGGTAGAAGAGTATAGAGTCAAGTTGAGATGCAACAAGAGCAATTTAAAAGCTTTGAGAAGCCCTGTGAATATACTCGGATTTCAGACTGGCTTAGAGTAACTTTAGCTCTACTGATTCTTGATAAAAATGACCAATAATTTGTGTTGACTCATTTTATACTAAATTATACAAAATTCTAAGGACAACAACTCTCAAGGTATTTTACATCTAAAGAGAATACACTTCTTGAATGCATGAGTTACATATAGATATACACATCCGTGCAAGAGTGGCAATGATTCTTATGGGAGTGACATTTAATAGTTAAGGTTCACTGAACAGAGTAAAAGTCATGTTTGCTACTATAAACAAGGCCAAAAGGCCTTGTCTAGGGAGGACACAGGCCTAGGAGAGAACCTATTACCAAGTGGGTATAGAATCAAACTGCCTTCTAAATTATTGTCTTCCTACACATAGATTAGAGCAGTGCTTCACCCTTATTAGAGAAACCTATTTCTCTTTGCAGAAGATGGCAGTTAATAAGAGATGCACACCTGGCCAGATGCAGAAAATACATACCCATGGAGCTCTCAGTCCCCAATGAGACCTGGATCACACCCCATACCCTAAGGCACAGGGAACAAGGCAGAAGAGGAGGCAGAAAGATGGTAAGAGGCAGAGGACAGGATGGGAAAGGCTGTTTATTGGATGTGACAGAGACTTCGCACTCATGTACTCACAGTGACTATGACTACCTTCAAAAGGTCAAACTTTCCAATATTCCAGCCTGGAGGAGGGGTGGGGCTATGAAGTCTCTCTGCACCTGAGGAGCCATTGGCCACTGAAGTTTGCTGCTGGAGGAAAACTCAGTTTTCTTCAGGGATGTGAGCCCTGATAATTGCTCATGTTCTAGTGGATGAAGCTTCACCCATACACATACAGATATCACTAACTGAAGTCAGTGCATTTAAAAAGGGGTACAAAAGTTGGGGGTGGACCATGGTGGGGGAATCTGAGAGGAATTAGGAGGAAGTAGAGGGCAGATACGATCAAAGGGCATTGTGTACATATATGGACTACTCAAATAATAAACATATTTTAAGAAAACAAATAATGTCATCCCACCCCAATTGAAATAATTCATAATTATAAAACAAATGTTTGGTTAGGATATGGAGGAAAAAAAGCTTATATACACTCTTGGTGTAAATGCAAGCTAGTTCAGTCATTGTGGAGAACAGTTTGGGTCCTTCAAAACTCTAAAGGTAGATCTACCAAATGATGATGCAGTTGATGTATTTATCCTGCTTCTGCATGTATATCCTAAGGATATGGAGCTGATGCGCCAATAGCAGCATACCTGAATGTCCTTGCTTACTGCAGTACCACACACAACAGCTACATTGTTGTAGATGTGGGTGTGGCAAGGTATACCAGAACAGAAATATTTCTAAGGCATGTTTTAACAAACTCCCATGCTTACTGCTCATACTAGAAGCCTGTATATGGTAGAACTCACGGAAGGCCATCAGATAGCTTCATTGCTAGGCCATTTTTTGAAGGCTTTTTCCAGTGACAGTTGTATCATTGGTGGAATACAATTTTCTGGGAAGGCAAACACGTGGCATAGGTTGGTTTAAAGGCACAAACCCAGTGTGATTCGTGACTGCTGGATCAGACAAAATGGCATTACTGTGACCTGGAAAATCTCAACAGTGCTAAGACACACCCACAAGATGGGGGACATTTGAATCCCCCGCCCCTTGAAGTTTTGCAGCGCTCATATGCATTTTATTCTCTCCTTGGGACAGAGAGGCTTCCTTCTCACCACTCATCTTTCCCCTTGAAGTAGCGGAAGTAAGAGAAGAAAGAGACCTAGGCAATAAGGAGGGCATCGAGAGGTGGGCAGTGGGAAGCCCGATACTGAGAGCAGGGGATCAGGTGCACAGACAGCAAGAACCAGTGAGCAAAGCATTCTTATGTCGGTTAGGTTTCAGCTGGCCAGCTCAACCAAACCTGTGTTAGCTTGGGGCCAAATACTCGTGCCCTCCCTGAAGACAGCAGCATTCCTTTCAGAAAGGAGGCAAGAGCTGGCATTTTTCCTCCCACCTGCAAGCTCACCACTAGCGGACTAGCTTTATGGGTGTTGATAGAAGAGGATAGACTCTTGGGCCAGAGTTTGTCATGGTTCGTGTCTGTGTTACTTGCTCCTTGCTACCAACCTCAAATTCCACATGAGAAGTCAGGGGCGCCCATTCACATATCGACAGGCAAATGTTATTCAGAAGGCTTTGAAAGCAGAAGCTGGTCCACTAAACGTAGAAATGCCATAATGGCTCATCCTTCCAGCATCTAGCTGGTTTTCTACTCCATCTTGGCCTCTGGTGCCCTTTTCTAATAATTATGTACGGTGATCTCATGGACTTCAAGACAAGGAAGAAGATATGACCACAAGATGGCAGCAGCGTGGCAGCAGCTTGCACCAGAGCAGTTAGTACTGAGTGATAACCCTTAGAGCATCTGTAACATTTGAGAAACAGTAGTGATGCTGTTCCTGAAACCAGGCACAGCAGATAGTGGTCCACTGCTTGGTGGGTTAACGGCAGGAATTGGTGGCATGGGTATCATGTGAATTGAAACACAAGGTGTCTCCACACTGTTTGGAAGGGTATCTACGAGTCACAAGGCTTATTGTAGAGTGTGTCTCGGCTGGAAGGGAGGTGCTTCCTAGTAGACAGAAGTACTACCCGGTGTTGATGTCTCTGGGTGTGTCAGTAGCATGGACAGACACAATGGATGATTTCTCTTGTCCCCAGCATGACCTGGATTGTGTCATCTTTGGATGTGTTTCCATATATGCCTTGATGGTTACAGGGTACCCATCACCAGAAATAAGGGTGATGGTCACCAGGGTCAGGCTAACCACGGATCAGGGTATAGCTGACTTTGTGACAATAGGAAGTTCTCATGTAAGGAAAGGGGACAGCAACAGTGCACAGGCTTAAAAGTTGGAGCTCTTCTGTGTCCAGAAGACAAAGGGTACAAGTGGGCTTGTCCCTTGGATGTCATCTCCAGGGTGTTATTGGGTCGAGAGGCAGCTGTTTCTATTTTCTAGCTGTCCAGATGAGGCCAAAATCCGTTCATGGAGCCCTTGCATCGGGAAGTGCACAGGAAGGGTGTGAGGCTGCTCCTCTCTCCACATGCTGCTGACTCCCGTGCTTGGCTGATGCTGCACGGTGAGGAGATCAGACAGAGAGTGGAGGCAGACTCGGGAGTCCTCAGGAGGACTGAGAGAGAAGAGGCTAGGCTCTGGGTGTCCTGTGAGGGAGAAGGAAAAGCTGAAAGTGCCTGGGCCCTGGGTTCCTCGTGGGAGAGAAGGAAGCAGTGACAGTACCAGGAAGGACTCCTTTGTGGTAGGTGTTAATGGCTGCGCTCCCATGCTCATGAAAACTGGCGATTGTGTAGTGATCGGTGTCAGCACATTCTTCAGTGGTTTGTTTGTTGCAAATTAAAACGCAGTGGGTGCATTTCTGCTTTATGGGCATGGACCCGATATAACTATGACTGTGGTGTTTGGCTAACTGGGATGTTATTGTCCTTCAAATTTTCCCGATGGTCTTAATTTTTAAATCATATTATGTCCTTCTAGGATACCCAAAACTGAAGTGCCATAAACTCGGTGGGGAAATCTCAAGCAAAGTTGTCCTGCAATGGCCTTGTTGCATCTTCTTCGCAGAGAATGGGAGCCTTAACCTGACTTGCTGCTGGGAGAACCAGCCTTCAGCGGCATGAAATTGAAAGGGAGCCACGGAGCTGGCACACTAATCACACAACTGACTTTTCTATCTGAGGGAGTAAGACTTAATACTGTGGGGCTGGTGAGTGGAGCTAAATTCAATTCTCTGTGGCCTGCTAAAAGGAAAACACACACGCGAGCGCGCGCGCGCACACGCACACGCACACGCACACACACACACAGACACGTCTCCCCCATCTCCAACACGTCAGCGTCTCATCTAGGGTGCTGATGAATGGCAAGCCTTCAGCAGGTCAGAGAAACTGAAGAGGAGATGCAGAGCAGGGGAACTATTGGACAAAAAGTCACATGAGGACTTTTCCAAGGGCAAAAGCTTAGTTCTTCATTTTATTATTCTTTCTGTTGCTTGTTTGACTCTATTCCTTTTCTGTTCTGTTCATCTACACTCATGTTTCCATTCTGTGTCTTTGTATTTTTCTGCTGTGGAATAATCCTTCTGTACATGGTGTGAATATACGTCACCATGATTGGTTTAATAGACAAGCTGACTGGCCAACAGCTGAACAGGATAAAGTTAGGCAGGGAAACCAAACTGAGAATGATGGGCAGAAGAAGGACAGAGTCAGAGGGGTCACCAACCAAAGGCAGAGGGAGCTGGAGATGAACGTGTCAAGCTAATAAAGGTACCACCCAGTGGCAGAGTGTACAAGGAATATAGGTTAACTTAAAATATAAGATCTACCTAGTAATAAGCCAGAATCAGTGGCCAAGCATTTACAATTAGTATAAGTCTCTGTGTGGTAATTAGGAAGCAGCTCCCAGGATGGGAAAGCTCTGCCTACATTTTCCTTACAGCTTATAGATCCCAGAAAAATCTTTCGAGCAATATAAAAATTATAATATGGCTGCATTCTAGTTTTAAGTGAATGACTACAAGTGAAAAAACATTTTATGTATTTTAGGTAAAACAATTATTCCCAAGAATCCACACAGAGTTCAGTATTTATCTTTTAGATTTCTCATAGTTCAGGGGCCTTCCAGCCATAACCATTTACAGGGGCAGTAGTTTTTTATAATCGCCAGAATCCAGGTCGCTAGTTTCAGTTTTCAGATTTTAGAGTCCTGTCCAATTATCTCAAGTAACCATCCAGCTCTTTGTTTCCCAGTTACTGAAGCCAGTTGTTTAAAGCTTTGTTTTAGGTATGATGCACACTGAAACTCGTGAACACATTTCTCAACATCAGAAAGACCTTGAGCTAACTCAGGGGACTCAAGTGTTTTCCTTAATCATTAACCTAAACCATAGTGTATATGGCTTCTCAAGAGAAACTTGTAAGTCCTAGCTGTGTGACACTTCCTTGTTCTTATTGTCCATCCCCAGCAGCCTCTGCCTTATAGGGCTGGGGACACACTATGTCCTTTACCTATATTACTCTTCCCACCAGACTAGCTGCCACCATAATCCCTTAATACATTTGTTAGAAAGCCTTAATCATCGAAAATTGTATTTAAACTAACACTATTATTGTCTAAAAGTCATTACTTCAATTAAACAATACAGATTAAGAGGAAATTATCTTTATAATAATCTACAGGTAAAAATGCCTAGTAGAATGGGATATTTCCATGAGATAATCACACCACATTAAAGACAGTGGAGATCCCCCAAGCCCATTCCCACCATGCCAGACACCAGAGAAAAATGACAGCAGCCAAATAGGCACAGTAGTAGCAAGAGATATTCTGGAAGTGAAGCCCTCAGGGCCTCCCCTATCTGAGACTCACCCATTAGCACCTGCACTCTGGTGGGGCGAAATTCCCGAAGTTCAACTGCCACCTGCTACTCCTCTGACGTGGCTGGCCATGGGCACTAACTACTTAACTTTGGTAGTTCTGGAGGATTAAAAGGTATTTCATGGGACTGGAAATATTGCTCAGGGGTAAAGAGCACCGACAGCTATTCCGGAGGATGAAGTTGGTTCCCAGCATCTAAGTTAGGTAGCTAATGATGTCTGTAACTTCAGGAGCTCAAATTTCCCCCTTTAGCCTCCAGTAGCTATTTGTACACACGTGAGAGGCACTCCCACAGACAAACCCTCATATTCATGTGATGACATAAAACCTTAAAGATTGACCCGAGTTCTATTTCCTGCCCTCAGGGGCAGCCGGCAACCCTTTCTAACTCCAGTTCCAAAGGATCTGACACCCACTTCTGGTCTCCAACAGCACTAAGCATGACCATGGCACACAGACGTACACGCAGAAATAACACCCATGCACATAGGTTTTGTTTAAATTGAAGTTTGTTCAGTCATCAATAGCATTAGCAGAGGGTGGTGTCTTCCTGCTTAAGCAGAAGGAAGTCCGTGTAGGGGCTACTATACCATCAGGGCATATGCAGTAGCTCTGGCTTCCTCAGAGACAGCCTCAATGAAAGGGTCTTGATTTACCAGTTCTGCTATGGGCCCTCTACCACCTATTTTCTAGCATGCAGGATAACCCCGCATGGCTCTGTGTCAGTGTCTCTCGGCTGGGTTGGTTCCTCATTAAGTCTGAACTTGCAAAAGTTCACTAGCCCCAAAGCTCCGACCTCCTGTGACATGGATCTATCCAAAATTCTAGGAAATGAGCATCCTCCGAGAGGCTAAACTGCATTGGTGGGTTGCTTATGTCATCAGCTTCAGTGTTGTTTTCCATACCCCACATTCCTAATTTTGCTATGAGGTAGCTAGTATGCGATGTAAAGGGATGAGCAGAGCAGGATGAAATAGGTTGATTTCCCTACCTTCCAACCGCATTTGCTCATGCCAAATATTTAAACTTTGTGCATTTTGACTCTGCAAAGACTAGGTAGTCAATCCGTTAGCCACTGGCAAGCAGTGGACTCTACAACTACATACTATACTATGTATGACTATACATATGCATACAAATATATATGCATATATACACATGTATATGTATATATGTATGTATACATATACACATATATCATAGGTAAAAAGTGTTGGTCAAAGGTACTCTTTCTGCATGGAGCCTGACAAGTCATTTATTATATTTAGCTCCTATAAATTGGAATGGCTCCCTCAATTCTTGTGCTAACACTATTGTGACTTTTTCTGTGCTTTAAGAAATAAAGCTTGGCTGAAGATCAGAGTGCGAAGCTAGCCACACTAGTTAGCCATAGAGGCCAGGCAGTGGTGGCAGACACATTTATCCCAGCACTCAGGTGACAGAAGCAGATGGATCTCTGAGTTTAAGGGCACCCTGGGCTACAGGAGATTGAATAAATCTAAAAGAGAAACAGAGCCAAGCAGTGGTGGCTCACACCTTTAAGTCCAGCACTTGGGAGGTCGAGACGGGAAGTGATATGACTGGACAGAGAGAGGAGCTCAGGATTCAGCTGAGGCACAATGCACTCTGCATGTTCTTGTAGCGGTTTGTTTGTTTGTTTGTTTGTTTTTGGTTCTTTCAAGGCAGGGTTGTTCTGTGTAACCCTAAGTGTCCTGGAACTCACTCTGTAGACCAGGCTGTTCTGAATTCACAGATATTTGCCTGCCTCTGCCTCCCGAGTCCTGGGATTAAAGGTATGTGCCACCACTGCCTGGCCTTTATGGCTAACTAGTGTGGTTGGCTCCGCACTCTTATCTTCAGGCAAGCTTCATTTGTCAAAGCACAAATGAAATATCATGACATACCATTGGTAAAAATATCTACCAAAATGTTACTTTGCTTGTTTTGAAAATGCTGGTCATCCCCTGCTCAATCCCACATTAAATAAGAGCCTGTGTGGGGAGGTGGTGGCAGTTAGCCTGGTGACCTGGCTGCCATGCTCAGTAGCTCGTTCCTCAGGTAGCAGTGACACCCAATAAGGGCTCAGTTTAACTCAGTCATCTAGACACCGTGCTCGTTTTAATAAACAGGACTTTGTCGCCAATCCAATCTTGTGCTCATTTCTCCCCCTGACAAAGGCACAATAGAACTCTTGATGCAGGGAGTAATTGGGTCTGTCCGGGTAAGGACTTGGGTTTTGGTAAGTGCACTGTTTGCTGTGAGGATGTGTTTCTCCACAGTGAGTAACCTTCTGACTGAGTCTGGGAGCTACTTGAACTGACTTTCCCCATGTAGGCTTTATCTGTCCTTATGGCCCGATGCTTCAGGAAACATATTTCAGAGTGACAGAATGCTTTTGGAGAGCCAAGGTATCAACCCTGCTTTGCTCTTCTAGTACCTGTTGCTCAGATCCATGCAGAACAGTGAGCAGTTTGCCTGTATACAGGTGTTTTGTTATAGATGCCCCGATAACAGCAAATGCAGAGAGGACTGGTAGTGTTGGAATCCAGTCATTGTTGTAGCTTCTTTGTCTCTGTGGGTGTAAGGGAGTCTTGTCTTTTGTTGGATTAGGAAGAGGTCTCTCGCCCGAGTTCCAAATGAACGCACTGCCTACCAACAAACTTAACAGACTTGCACTCTCTGTGGCTTGAATACCGACCCTCTGTAGACAGGTCATTTATTCACCGTGTGAATGAACAATGTCTTAGTTATTGATGTCCTTCTCTAGAAGTCATACAATAGTGACATTTGTGTGGTTGAGTAACAGAGCAGAGACAAGAAGCACAGGTGCCTACAGAGTTCTGTCCCCAACTTCACATAGGAGATGAGCCATAGCACCATGTCTCTTCTTGGGGAAGCTTTTATTGCCTAGTACTCTTCAGGGACGAGAAAAGGATCACCTCCCAGAGTTTTCCAAATGCTCATCCCATCCAGAGTTTCAGGGGGTTTTGACAGTTTATGTTGGCTTTGGATTCAGGGGCGGTCCGTTCCCTGTTCTTGAGGCTTGTCCTACCTCCTCCTTCCTCTGTTCAGGTGCACACATCTCTCAAAGATGGATGGCCGCTTGACTGAGAACCCATGTGGACAACTTATCCCCCTCACTCGGGAGCTCAGTGCCTCTGTTCCCAGAAGTCGGGTCTAATGATACCTGCTCACACGGATTTGGATGCTTTTCCTCTGCCATGCCAATGAGGAACAGATGGAAAATGAAAAACAAACAAACAAAAAAAACCTGTGAAGCAGCGCAGCAATGGGTAACAGGAGGACCATCTGACTCGGGGCCATTCGAAACATCAAGTCCTGGCATCTCTGGTCACCCACGATTGTTTTGCCAATCAACTGTGTGTGTGTGTGTGTGTGTGTGTGTGTGTATGTTTGCCAATTAACTTGGTTAATTTCTCGTTCCTCCTCACTACTGAAGAGTCAAGATTTGAGAACTGAGGTAACAAAATGACATGACCACAAGATGGCAGCGTCACACAACGAATTGTGTTTGGCTGTACTTTACTAGGTTGCTAGAGACTTTCCAGGGACAGTGGCAGGAGTCCCCACCAGAAGGGTAAGGGAACAGAGTGATTCTAGCAGAGCAAAGAAAATGGGGGAGGCCTGCTCTCTCCATCCATGAGGAATCTTTTCTGCCTCCAGGGAGCTGAACATCTGTTGGGAGGTGAGGATGGGGAGGTTAGCCTCACCAGCTGCACACACACACACACACACACACACACACACACACACACACACACACACACGCACACACCCTTTCTCACACAGCAGTGTCCTCCAGTAGGGTAGAGCTCAGTTCCATCCTCCAGATACCAGTTCTTATTTAGGAAACAAATTGCTGTCCCCAGTCTAGTTTTATGGGCAGCTTTCCCTGGGGTATGACAGGAATTCTCAGTCCACAGGGTAATTGGTAAAACTCAGTTTTCCTTAGTCTTTAACTCGTATTTCTTCCTCCCGAAAAGTATGGAATTCTCACACACACCCACAAGGCAAGTAAGAGCAGAATGGAGGCCTGACATCTCGTCCTTCTCCTATACTTTGGCTGAAGGAACAGAGACACCTTACTCTGTCCTTTTGAGTCACTTTGTGGCGGAGGAGCAGCAGGAACACTCAGGACAAACACCCTCCTCGGAAGAAGGTAGTTATCCAGGACATAAGGGCCACACACTGGAGGAGAAGCAATCCTCTCCTGAGAGTCAGGCTGATCTTTTTCAGTCATGACAGATAAGGACTTCAGAACAGCTTGCAGGGCTCGCACTGCCACAATGATCCGCAGAGCAGTGCCTTGACTAGTAGTGCTTAATTGTGCATACTTGTATCCTGGGCCCCAGCTCTCCTCTATACACACCCCAAGCTCTTGTTCATTAACTCCTAGCTAAACTGGTAGGGACTGTAATCCTGCATTTATTAATCTTCCCAATATGGCCACATTCAACAAATCTCCTCTCTGCTTGTCACCATTACTCATGTCCTCAATCCCTGCATTGCAGATGGGTGTCAAAGCCTAGCTTGCTGAGGCTGCTAGATCCCAGGCTTTTGTATCCCACTCTAAGGCAGCACTGAGAGTTGTGCTGATGCACAGGACCCATCCTTCCTTCTCCAGACTAACTAGAAAAAGAAGGGGAAAGCGGGGGAATTTCAGCTCCTATTCTTACTCTCTGACACCACACTCATAGCATAAGTTAAGATTCTCACCTAATATACTTCTGCGACCCACTGTAGTGTGTGTGTGTGTGTGTGTGTGTGTGTTTGAAAGAGAGAGACAAACACACAGTAGAGGAGGGTGATTTTGACTTGTCTCTGTGTGTGCATTTATATGTGGAGGTCAGAGGACTACATTTAGACACTGAATCATCCACCATGACCATGTAGGCTTCATCCTAGAGATGTAGGGGTGATTCAGTATACAAAAACCAATCAATATAATCCAACATATAAACAAATTGAAAGGAAAACCCTATAATATCATCTCCTTAGATGCCTCAAAATCTTTGACAAAAATCCAACATCCGTGAATGATAAAAGTCCTGGAGAGAATAGGCCTACAAGAAGCATATCTCAACACAATGAACGCAATTTGCTGCAAGGCTATATCCCCAAAAAACTTAAATGGAGGAAAACTCAAATCAATTCCACTAAACTCAGGAATAAGACAAGGCTGCCCATTCTCTCCATATCTATTAGATATAGTACTTGATGGTCTAGCTAGACCACTAGGAAAACTGAAGAGAATCAAGTGCATATGAACTGAAAAGAAAGAAGTCAAAGTATTTGCTTTCCACAGATGATATGATAGCATACATAAGCAGCCCCCAAATACTACCAGCTCCTACAGCTTTTAAACATCTCTAGCAAAGTGGTTGGATACAAGATTAACTTAATACAATCATAATCTCTGCCATGTACAAATGACAAATGGGCTGAGAAAAACATCAGGGAAATGACACCCTTTACAACTGCCACAAATAATAGAATGTGTCTTGGGGTAACTCTAATAAGGCAAGTGAAAGACTTCTGTGATAAAGACTTTATGTCTTTGAAGCAAGAAATTGAAGTAGATATCAAAAGATGTGCATGGATCTGTAGTATCAACATAGTTAAAATGGCTAGCTTACCAAAAGGAGACTACAGATTCAATGAAACCCCATGAAAATTCCAACATAGTGCTTTATAAACCATGAAAGGACAATACTCAACTACGTATGGAACAAACAAAAAACCCAGGCTAGCTAAAACAATCCTGAACAATAAAAGAATTTCCGAAGGTATCACCCTCCCTGATTTCAAGATGTGCTACAGAACTATGGCGATAAAAAGCCCATGGTACTGGCATAAACACAGACAGATTGATAAATGGAATCAAAGAGAAGACTCAGGCTTAAACCCACACACCTATAGACACCTGATTTTTTTTATTTAAAAAGCCCAGAAATACATAGCGTACAAAAGACAGCATCTTCAGTAAGTGGTGCTGGTGTAACTGGATGTTGGCTACAAGTTCCATATTTCTCACCCATCACAAAACTCATGCCCAAGTGGATCAAAGACCTCAATCAACATAAACCCAGATAGATACACTAAATCCGACAGAAGAGAAAGTTGGATAGAATCTCAAACACATTGGCACAGGAGATAACTTCCTGAACAGAGCACCAATAGCAAAGGTACTAAGATCCACAATTAATAAATGGGTCCTCAGGAAACAGGAAAGCTTCTGTAAGGCAAAGGGCACTGTCAATAGGGCAAAATGGTGCCATACAGAATGGGAAAAGATCTTTACCATCCCACATCTGTCAGAGGGATGCTTTCTAAACTATATAAAGACCTCAAGAAACTAAATATAAACAAACCAAATAATCTAATTTAAAATGGGGTACAGATCTAAATAGAGGATTTTCAACAGAAGAGTCTCAAATGGCCAAGAAACATTAAAGATGCTTAAGGGAGGGCTTCCAGTGAATACTGGAACAGAAATCCCGAGTTTATTATTCATAGTCTTTAAATACCCCAATCGAAAGTGGAGGGCAAGAGACTTCCCTCCCATGACACAAGGAACAGACAAGCATAATTACCTCCGTATATCCCAATACACGCAGTAAACATGCCCTAAATCAAATATTCTGTTGCCTGGTCCTCGAGGAGCAAGAATAGGTTTTAACTCTTTGCCCTTTCTGAAGATGGAACCGATTCAAAACTGTGGGTTTCAACAGAAATCTTTAGGTAAATGGATGGAAGTAGAAAATAGAATATTGAATGAGGGCATTGGGACTCAGAGCAACAAATGGCAAAGGTTGCCTCTCCTCTGTGTTGCCTTAATCCACATCTTCAGATGTGAGCATATGACCTAGAGTTACTACAGATGCCAGGAAAGTAAATGAGACCTTGGAGGGAAGCAGGAGAAGGCGCTGTAGAAAAGGGACACAAGAGCTAGGAAGAGGGAAATAAGAAAATAGGGGTGTGCTTTTTCAGGAGAACAAGGGGGGCGCCGAGCGAGAGAGCCAGAGGAGAGATAAAGAACTCCTAGGGAAATTCTATTTTATATCTGCTTAAAATATATGTATATTTTATACAAGAGGGTCTTATACATCTACACATATTTGAAATGAGTTTATGTCACTTGTGAAATAATGCCCTTCACCCCCAAAAGCCATACATGGCCTAGGTATCAAAAGCTCCTATGCTACAAATGGGAACTCTGACTTTGAATTATTGGTAGGGGATTTCAACAGACTCCCCAATCTGTAAAGGCTATTTTTGTGGTTGCCTCCTGTAACTAGAAGGTAAATCCACATTGCAGAAGATTCCACAATCTTCAAACACAGGACTCGGAGGAATTGAGCTGGGGTCTTCCCCTGTGAAGTCTAGCTCATAGCTCACAAAAGTACTGTGCAAGCTGCCCAGGGAAAAAAAAAAGGCAATTAAATCTCCTAGCCTTGAGTAAAGCAAGCTTGCCATAATAATGACCAGTATGGACATACATACCCAAGAGTGAAAGAGTGGCAGCTTTGTCTTAGGGGTAACCAGGAGCACCTAGCTGAACCTCAGATCTACTCAATAGGAGGGAATTCATGTCTGCTACTATACACCTAGCCAACGCCCCATGGCTGGTGAGGACATATACCCTTGAAAGTAACCTGTTCCTGCCACATTCCCAGACAGTACAATTCCCAATTGTACTCCAAACACCCATCTTTCTGTCCATAGGTAAATATGTGGTTCTCATTCCTCATCAAAGATGCTTCTTCTGCAGGGTCAGAGATCATGAAAGATGGAAACCAACAAACGTTCAAAATGCAGAGAACCACTGACCCTGTGGGTCCCATCCCAGATTGGTACATCTACAATACACCCCTATACATTAGACTCATAAAACATCTTGGGGTAGACTTTAGTGGGTTCATGGGGGAGGACAATGTGAGGCAGTATCTCAAAGTAGCCTCAGGGAGTCCCGGAAACTGACTGGATTCACTAAAGTCCTCTCTGCCAAGGTAAACAATAAAAGCTGAGAATGGCTTCCACACAAGCCAAGCAGCAACGAGACTCAGAGTCCAGACCAATGGCCAGGGGGAACCAGAAACCAGTTGAATTGCCTGGAAGAGATTAGACCAATGAGTCAGTTTGAAGGGCCATTCTCCAGACTAATGAGCTGTCTGCAGGCTGTGCAGTGTGTGCTCCAGGTTCCCAGCTTTGTGAGCTGTCACTGAAGCTGAGGTAGGCCTTGGTGATGCAACTGTCTTTGAGTCATTTCTGCTGGGGTAAGGAACCCCTTACCCATATTCCTGTAAGTAAGCACAAGAACACTCATTGGTTCACCAGGTTGGGCGTTGTTGGAAGCTGTAATTTGCTCTGTCATGGGCTTCTTATGGAGGGGAGAATAGACATGAATGCCGGGCCTTGCCAGGCAAAGTTTTGTCACACAACAGGGGCATGGGATAGTTTGGGGGATGATTGGAAGGCCGGAGGACCAGGAAGACTTCTAGAAGACTGTGTCTTCTATGTGTGACAAGAGTGGCAGCCATGTAATGTTAACAATATGATTGCCTAAGCATGACCTGTCCATTGCTAACACCAGTCAACATCCACCATGGCTGAGGGAACTCTCATAAGGCCCACCCCTAGAAGAAGAGCCAAGGGCAATTCATAGTGGAGAAAAGGAGAATCAGTCTTCCCAGAGAAAACTACTCCATAGTTTCTCCTATACAAATATTTCACCCCTAAACAAACACAAATTGTAGTGAAGAGGGAGCGGGCGTGCTTTTCGTCCCGCCCAGCTCCCGCACGGCTAGTTTATACCCCAAAATAACAACACACAAATTGTA
>LOEQ01008265.1:41405-54015 GCA_001685075.1 Bramus lutescens
CCAGCACACCTCAAGGGCCGTGGAAGGTGGGGGAGCTGTCCATGTGGTCAGAAGACCAAGAGAGCTGGGGTTAGCCCTGCCTCTCACCAGCTGCAGCAGCCTGCAGAGGGGTCCTTACACATCGCCTGTGCAACGCAGTAGAGCTGGTCCTGGTGGTATCGGTTTGGGCGTGCTGGCCCTATTGGTATAGGTCTGGGCAGGCTACCCTGGAGCACAGAAGAGCAGGAGAAACATTCTCAAACGTTGCTGCTCATTGCACAGGGTGAGCTAGCCCGGGTGTTTCTGTAAAGATCACCCTTGTTTTGAGGATGAGGGAGAGCTGGCAGGCTGACCAACCCAGCAACCACCCAGACTCTAAAACATGGCTAAGTGTAGGTCCGTCCCATCATCCATCCCTTCTGTGATGTGCTGGAGCACGTAAAGTGTCCAGCCATGCAGACCCAAAGTTACAGGGTCTTCATGACAAGGGCAACAAGAGCATATTCCAGAGGAGCCCCAGAAGAGCAGCTGTCTATGGTGTAGCAAAAACCAGAGGCCTGGGACCATACCAACGACTCATTGTCCCGAACACTTGCAAGTGCATATGGACTAAAGGGTTTACTGTGGGACTCCCCGAGTCACTACAGCTGCCGCGATCAGATTTTCTTTTCCTTTCTTTCTCATTTCTTTTCTTGCAAACTTTGTTTTCGTTTTTTGTCTGGAGGGGGGAGTTAGTAAGGGGAGCGGGGTGATTGGAAGGGACAGGGATATGAGTGGGATTGGGATCCATGAAGCAAAACCAACAAGGCAAAATTAAAAACGTTAAGTTGGGAACATTATATGAAATCGCACCTAGAATTCTGAAACAAACACATTCCATAACTACAATACCCATGGAAATGAGCACATCCATCAGAACAGAGACGATTATGGAGCCATCTCTGTGGGAAGACAGATGCATTTCCACTGGGACTAATACAAAATACCTGTATGTTTTCATGCTGCTTAATCTCCTAAATTCCTTTTATTCAATTTCCCAACTTTGTCAGATACCTCAAAGTGAATTAAAGTTTCTCCTAGACACCCCCCCAAACATACTACATTTACTTTTCTATTTAAATATTTGGCACCATGTGTGTCTATGTGTCTGTGTGTATGTCTATATTCATGCCTGTGGGATTCTCATGGTGAACATGGACAAGTCAGAGTAATTGTTTCCCTTCTTAACACCATGTGGGTCTCTACCATCAAGCTGAACGTTGTCACCAACAGTCTCACTTGTGTGTCATCTTGGAGACCCCCAGGGCTCTTTTCCCAGCATCCCTCAGTGTTTGCCTAAGTACACTTGCATCCACACCACCACCAGTCATATCCACGTTGCTCTCAGGTCAGCCATTCACATAGGCACTGGATGGGGGCCTGTTTGCAACCCGGAGAATGAATAGTTCTCAATGTAGCCAGTCAGCAGTGGACCAGACATTTAATACCAGCACTCTGGCAGCAGAGGCAGATGGATCTCTATGAGTATGAGGCAAGCCTGATCTATAGGGAGAGTTTCAGGATAGGCTGCAAAGGTATGCTGAGAAACCCTATCTCACAAAAACAAAACAGAAAATATTTCTGAATATTCAGCAAGAGTGGAGTGTAGAGTTTCTCTGGATCGGTTCCCTCCTGAGAACAAAAGTTCTTGCAAGGACAGCAGCTTACTCTGAACATTCTTCAAGTCTTCCTACTGATTAGAACTTCTGCAATAGTAGAGAGCTTGGGACACTGCAGCTCAGAGATCAACAACACTTTGTTTGGGGTATCTTTATCCCCATGGTAGACATTCACAGGCCAGCCTTGTGCCTGACCTCACATCCTGTGACTGGCCGCTGACTTGGAAATGTACTAACACACCAATGGATGACACCAAGTTAGGGGCTTCCACTGTCACTAGATGCCATCTCTGGACCATAGCACAGATTTCCCCACTTTGATGCAATCTGCAGACATATTTCTCCCAATGTATTTCAAAATGGGTTGGCTCTTGACTATTCTTTGTTCTGGTATTACAAAAATATGACGAGATAGTGGCCACATTGGAACATGGAATTCAAGGTAGCCCGAATTTGAGATCAATGGCTACAATCACTCATATGTGGGTGGAGAATGAACAAGATCCTGTCACCTGGGAGGTGAGAGTTGTGTTTCTGTATGGAGTGACTTCTCCACCAGCCTCAGTGGTGGAGTTAGGGAGTAGCCTCTTTTCTTTGTCTTCTTATTGAACTGTCCTTTAAAAATGAATTAGACATCAGAATCCAGATGGCTTCAGTTGTACGTGTCTGTTTATTGTAATGTATATTTTCTACATTCTGAGTCATATTTCCCAAATATTTGTTCACTTTCTACGAATATGATTACCCGTCACTGTTAGCAGTCAACAGCTCCGACTTAAGGCCCTGCTTTCCACTTTGAGGATTAGGAGTAGCTTCCCTAGCTATGAACTACAAGTGCATCCACATCTGATCTTGACGGAAAACTCTGGAGTAGCCCTGTCCCTGGGACAGGGACTGAGTCATGAGCAGATAATGCAAATAACCCTGGATGAGGCCATACTCGAAGGAACTACTAACTGGTCAGATTTCCCGTTACTGAAAGCTCTCACAGATTCAGTTGACAGCTTCTCTCCTTCCCAAACGTGTCTCCTTCACTTGGTCGCCTCTCTTGTTAGACCTTGGGTAAGGACTTTTGCTTTAGCCGTGTTCAAATCAGACCAAGGCACAACATTCTGAGTTGAGAGGTGGAGGGGAGAAGCAAATTTCTCACCCTGATCTGCTCTGCTCTGGAGAATTGGAGAAGCTGGGGAAAGACGTTCACAGAAGTCGACACACATGGACAGGAAGACCTTGTGCCTGAATGCCTGTGACAGATAGGTGGAACATCAGAAGCTCCAGGTGCAGTCTAGGCAGCTGCAGGACAAAGCTTTTCTACTGACAAAGGTGACTGGCTGGCTTCCCAAACCTCTTGCCTCAGGCCCTGCTTTCTGATTTGACCAAGAGCACATACCTCACCTCTCAGGGAACATGGAACTGAAATGACCATATGAGGTTCAAGACCAAATGAGGATGCCTTAACATTGCTTGCGGTCTAGGAGGGGTGAGGCTGTTATTAAAGGCAACAGTCAACTGCCTAGAAGGTGGATACAGAAGTAGAGATGCCGTGATTAACGAGTTGTGCCCCCCTACCCGTCTCATGAAAGAAAACCTAGTTTGATAACTTCCTGTGCAACATTCTGATAAAAGAAATTGGTAAATGGGAGGGAACTGAATGCTGAACAAACCAAGAAGTCTTTTGTCATTAAGACGGAATGAGGAGACCATATCGTGGCCTGTACCTCTGGCAGAAGCCTTCCACCCCATTAGAGACCAGACCAGCTCCCTGAAAACCAGGCCCACAGCTCTGATGGAAATTTCCCATTCTACAGAGTCCAGGCCAGCACCCTGAACACCAGGTAAGATCTTCCCAACTCTTCCGATGTCTTCCCAATTTAACCCCAACTCTTGGCACCATATCCTGGGCCAGAACTCTGGAAGAAACCTCCTCTTCGACCAGAGGCCAGGCCAGCATCCGGAATCCCAGGTAAGACTGCCCCCCCCACGATGCCCATTCTTGAGGACCATATTCCAATTGCCCTTCCTCTCCTCATCACCATATCCAGGCATACTCCTCTGGTGGACGGCTTCCACCCCATATAAAGCCAGACCAGCTTCTTGGAAACCGGGTAAGCCACCCCACTTCCCTACTGATAAATGCCCAATATAACCCCTACTTTCCCCTAATCCTAGTTCAACCACCTGGCTCGCTCCTCAGGTGGAAGCCCCTCTTTCACCAGACGCCAGGATAGCATCCTCTATAAGACTGCTCCTGACATTGTCTCATCTGGCCCTGCCTAGCACTTATTGTCCTTCCTCTGATCATCAACATCCCTGTCTGTACCTTGCGAGGAAGCCTTCCTCTCCATCAGAGGCCATGGCAGAATTCTGATACCCCTGAAATCAGACCAGAATCCCGAATTTCAGTGTATTAGGGCTTCTATTGCTCTGAAGAGACACCATGAACACAGCAACTTCTATAATGGAATACATTTAATGGAGAGGATCACTTATACTCTCAGAGTTTCAGTCCACTATCGTCATGAGAAGCAGCCTGACAGTGTGCAGGCCGAGCGGGTGCTGGAGGAGTGCTTGAGAATCCTCTGTCCTGTAGGCAACAGGAAGTCATCTGAGACACGGTGCCGGTGCCGTATCCTGAGCATAGGAAACCTCAAGGCCCACCCCCATATTGACACGTTTCATTCTTCAAGGCCATGCCTACTGCAACAAAGACACACATCCTAATAGTGCTACTCCCTGTGAGAATGTGAGGACCAATATCGTTTAAACTACCACATTCCATTGCCTGGCTCCATAAACTTAACAATATCATAATGCTAAATTCATTTAGTCCAAACTGAAAACTCTCCAGAGTCTATCACAACCTCAACAATGTTTTAAGTTCCAAAGTTTCCTCTGAGATTCGTGCAATCTCTTAATTGTAATCCCTTACACATTCAAAATAAACAGGTCACATCCTTCCATGTAATGGCACATGACACACATACCATTCCAAAATGGAGGGAAGGGAGTATAGTGAGGAAATCCTAGTCTATTGAAAGACTGACAGCCAGCTGGGCCAACTAAAAACTCTGCATCTCCATGCCTGGTGTAAACACTCCTCAGACCTCCTACTCCATTCAGCTTTGCTGACGTCAATACACTTCTTTCTCTTGGGCTGGTTCCACTCCCTGTTAGCTGCTATCCTTGGCAAGTATCCCATGACTCTGCCATCTCTAAAACATTGTGTCTTCAAGGCAACCCAGGCTTCAATTCCACAGCTTTACACAATGGGCTCTAAGCCTCTATTTAAGGACTTCCCTGACACATGCCTGGCCTCAGCACCTTTCTTTAGGCATGGAGGCAAATTCTATAGGCCGTTTCTTGTAGCCTTAATTCTAAAGTCAGCACCATCTTGCTGAAGCTGCTAAATTCTTCTGCTTACTTGGATAGAACACGATCCCATAATTCAATTGCATCTTCATCAGTTTTCTGTCCTTAGCTGCCTAACCTTGGCTATACTGAAACTCAGTCTGTAGATCAGGCTGGCCTGATACTCAGATCCACCACCCTTCCCAGTGCTAGAATTAGAGGTGTGCTCCACCACACCTGGCTCAAACTTTTCTTTGTTGCTTTTCACGAGTTGGAAGCATAGCTGGGTGGGATCTGGCCCTGTGGTTACCACTCTCTATATTCCATTTATTAAGCCATTTATCCTTGAACATGGAATGTAACAGTATTCTACTTCCTGGT
This sequence comes from Bramus lutescens, assembly GCA_001685075.1. Classification (NCBI taxonomy): domain Eukaryota; kingdom Metazoa; phylum Chordata; class Mammalia; order Rodentia; family Cricetidae; genus Bramus; species Bramus lutescens. The sequence continues at coordinate 46,772 of LOEQ01008265.1, forward strand.
ACTCTTTTTCTCCTCAAAATTGACATTTTGTAATTTACCCAGCTCAGTTTACTCCTTTTTTTAAAAATAGATTTTCATTAGAGTTGCCAGCAATAACTACATGGCGACTGTATAGTGGACTGTTTTGAGAGGTCTTTTCTTAATGGAATTAATTCATTTGCTTTACTGAAGCTTCTCAGTTTCCAGAGGTCTCATTTATTCACTGTTGCTCTTATTGTCTGTGCTGCTGGGATTCTATGTAGGAAGTGATCTCCTGTGTCCATGTGTTGTAGATTACTTCCCACTTTCTCTTCTATCAGGTTCAGTGTGTTCAGATTAATATTGAGGTCTTTAATCCATTTGGACTTGAGTTTTGTGAATATCCCCATTTAAATGTACAAGAAACATTTACAAACAATATTTGGGAACATAGGCATGGTTTTTCTCCGAAATGATTCATGCTGTTTACTAGGCAAAGTAATTTTCTCAGGGGTGTGTTCATAGCAACCATTCAGGTGGTCTTTGTCCATCAAACCACACCAGTCTGGAAGCAATCCACAGGTTCTCATTTTTTTTCTGTGGAAACAAGAGAAGTGCCTCTTTTCCAAAGCAACATATCCTTAGACCCAAATTTGGAAGTAATGGTAGTTTATAATATACACGCTGCTTTCACTTACCAGGCCATACAATAAAATGTCTCTGTACTTAGCTCATTCATAGTCAAAAAATTCAAAAAAAAACACCATAATATACATAATACAGACTCTCTGTGAATTTTGCATTTTCACGTGGCTTACTTTTCTTTACTCCATTTAATCTATGACTATCTGTACTCTGTCTCTTTAACGACTTTACCATTTTTTAAAAGCATTAAATTTGTGACTCTCTTTACTCTTTTTCTTCTCTCTTCCAAGCCTATGTATATTTATCCAACACTATGACTCATCTGGCTTTGTCTTTATTGCATCCTGTGATTCTTCACTGTCCAGGAGCGCTTTTTGAATGCTAAGCGCTTCTTGAAACTTAAGCTGCAGCATTACCGCAGTATGTATGGTACTTTCTGCTTGCTTCACACAGTCCAGCATGGGTGAGCTGTTTGCTGCCTCTGAGAACCATGTACATTGCCCCATTCTCAGGCACACAGCCAGTCCATGCTGCCATTAAGCAAGCTGCAGCAGTCTGCTCACAAACCCCATTCCAATGCTCTGTAGCCAGACTTCCTGCCTGAAAGAGTCAGAGTTTGTGCTGGCACCGTGGCCCAGAATGCGCCATTTTAAAATGGCATGGCTTTTTTTTTCCGGTTACAGCTGAGTCTGGAAAACATCTCATAAAGGAGCTACTGCATGCCACCAGTAAACAGCACGAATTTTTGTTAAACATTGTATTTTTGTTTCTAGAATTAAACTCTCTCAGGTTTTTACATGGATTTTAGTTTGCCACGTAGACACCAATCTGTGGTAGGGGTCTTCTTGTTCATTCTAGCTGCCCGGAACCTAAATAATCACCCAGAAGCCGTATTGTTTGCAATTATGTAAGGCCAATAGCTTAAGCATATTTCTGGCTAAACTCGTATCCTAAACTAACCCATCTCTATTATTCTGTATATTGCCACATGGCTGTTGTTTACCAGCTAAATTTTCCAGCATCTGTCTCAGGCAGCAGATCCATGGCTTCTCTCTGACTCTGCAATTTTTCTCCCAGTATTCAGCCTAGCTTTCCCTGCCTACCTCTATTCCCAGTGCAGACCTAAGTCCCTAAGTCAGTTTCTTTATTCATTAACCAATAGTATTTACAGTTTAGGGAGGGAAATCCCACAACACCTGTCTGCCCTCTTCTTTGCAGGTTTCTCCTGGGTCTGGCATCTTCAAGATCTTGGGGTCTCCAGGGCATTCCAGGCTTCACTTCAGTACATCACACAGAGGATTCCCAAGGCCTCTCAGCAGGGATCCCCTGACATATGCCTGGCATCAGATCCTCGCTATGAACATGAAAGATCACACTTCACCCTTTTCTAGTGTATGATTCATGACTCAACGCCAGCATCACATAGACAACACACCTAAGCTTAGCCATAAACTTGGGGGAACCCTCAAACACTTAAGTACATTTGAGTATCTTTGATTGGTTGCTGCTCTTTAGGCCTCTTTACCTTTCACAAGTTGGGAACCTGGCTGTGTGGGGTCTTGCCCTGGATGCATGCTTCCCTTTCTTCTTCTTCAGTGGATCGGGCAACTCTTGAATAACTCTATGGCTTTCATCACAAGCCTTGGCTCCAACACTAGCTTCCCCATTGTCCCTTTCTCCTCAGACTGCACATACTGTATTGAGCTTTGCCCCTCTTGCTGCTTTTCATTGCCTACCTCCACGGAGACAATAGAGGTAACATGACAGAGTCAGTATTTGACTGTCTTGAAACCTTCTCCACCAAGGAAATCCATCCACTGCTTTTAACTTACACTAGCTGTGAACCTAAGAGGAGGGAGAAAGTAGCTAATATATCGCAAGATTGACCATTGTCCCACTTGAACCGGGCCTGCAACATTGTCACAGGCCTCAGCACCACTGTCTTCCAAGCTCCTGCTAGGATGGTCCATAAATCTCCACTTACAGCATTCAATAGCTTTTCCTGTACAAAATCCTAAAGGTCTCTACATTCCCCCGAAGAATCACATGGTCAGGTCTTACACAGCAACAGCCAACTTCCTGGCACCAGGGTCTACATTACTTTCTTTTTTGATGCTGCAAGAAGACACCAGAACCAAGGCATCTTTAAGAAGTAAGAGTTTCATTGGCCTTGAAGTTCTAGAGGGTCAGAGGTCATGCCGGCAGGGCAATAATGGCAGTGAGAATAGCTGAGGGTTCACATCTCCAACCACAAGCAGGAGGCAATGAGCTCAATGGCTAAGGCAGGAGTCTTTTAAAACCTTAATACTGGACTGTAGCATGGATTCTGGCTGGTCTTAATAAATAAAATCTGGAGTCAGATGTTAGGGGTTAATGCTGAACATCAGAGAAGCATTGCAGGCAGCCACTAGTGAGTTCTCACCTCTACCGATGCTCAGAACGGAATGGCAGTCCTGTTCTCAGACTGCAACTGTGTCCACCAAACCTCAGACTGCCCGAGCTCCTGTCTCTTCTGCCTTATGTTTGTCTCTCCACCTAGCCATATCAACCCTGTCTCCCCCTCCTTAGTGCTAGGATTAAAGGGGTGGGATCCCAATGCTGGGATCACCTTTCTGCGAGCTCTGTTTCTCTTCTAGAAAGATTCACTCTAGTGTAGCCCAGGGTGGCCTTGATCTAAGAGACCCTGCTGCATCTGTCTCCCTTGTATTGGGACTAAAGGTGTGGGCAAATACTTCCTGGGCCCTAATGTCTTAGTTCTGCACTCTGATTTTCAGGCAAACTTTATTTATTAATACAGAAGCACAATATCACTACACTTGACCCAGGGATACACACATCCTCCATCAATGCTACACTTCCTAATCCTTTTTATAAAGTCCATCAACTAGAGACCAAGAACCGCAGGACCCTATGGAGGCCATTCTCCTTCACACCACCTGAGGGCACAACTTCTCCCTCATTGACTCTCAACCTCCTAAATATCCTGACCACTCATGAAATACTTTGTTTTTCCACAGGGAAATTTTGCCTCGTGGGTTGTACTCAGCTTTGACTGGTAGTGTGGTTGTTGCTTGTGCTCTTTTCTGTTACTCAGGAACTTTCCATCCTGGGGTCCTTACTGATCCAGAATTGTATCGTCCTGAGACACACAGGCTACCACAACATGGTTGGAGACTAATCTCTCCCAAATGAGAGGAAGTGAACACTCTCCTGGATAGGTTTGAAATCCAAGACACACCTCCCAATTGTTAGAAACAGCCCATAATCTCAGTGTTTCACAAAGGCACACACACAAACAAAGTGTGTTCTTTCAGGTAGGCCAGTCCTTTGGAAAATAAGAAGTGTCAGAACCTAGTCCAGCCTAGAAACACACTGGACCAATATAGCGGTACCCCAAACCCACGTTTTAACCCTGATGTACGTGGTTAACAGTTCCTCAATCCGTGGGTGGGAACTTGAATTCGCAATCTGCCATGATTGTTCCTCGGCACAGAGGGGAGGGGAGGCTCAGGAAGTATGAGTCCTTTCTGGGATTTGTTCACCTTTGTGGTCCCTCTTGTGTGTCTTTGTTTTCAATAACATTTCTCAGTCTGAGCACAGAGGGAGAATTTGAAAGAAGTACTTTATTACAGGATGCTTGCAATAGACGATTTAGGAAGGGCTTCTGTACAGCAGGATGTGTGTGTGCTACTGTGATAGCATTGAGTTCCTTGTCTTGGAGGTGATAAGGTTTAGGGACACGGAGGACGGCAATGTCAGGGTATGATCTGCTCAGTCCAGTTCTCGCTCCTGGTGTCCAGGTGCCTTGTAGTTTCAGTCAGTGTGGTTTCCTTGAGAAGGCTGTCCTTGGGGGGACTGTGAAGAGGAAGAGCTGGACCCCCTGGTTGTTATACCCAGAGTCAGTTCAGGGCAGAGCAAGAGACATTTTATTAGACCCTCCTGGCATTTCTGGGCTCTAGGAAGTTTGAGGCGACAGGCCAAAATACCACTTTCAATTTTACCAAGGAAAGACACTGACCACTTTTCTTGAGCTCCTTTACCCTCAGTGCCTAGCCACTCTCTCTGTCCTGCTTGCCTCAAGGCCCCTGTGTGGTACATACAGGTGGTATAGTTTGTTTACCCCTATCCTGCTCTCTAGTGAGCTTTAGCTGACAGTTTACTTTACTTCATTTCCCCTGGGTTTATTCCCGGATTCTAATTTAATTGTCCTTTGGTTTCCTTCTGAAAGTCTCTCTCTCTCTCTCTCTCTCTCTCTCTCTCTCTCTCTCTCTCTCTCCTCTCCTCTCCTCTCCACTCTCTCTCATCTGTGTATAGATATAGATATTAAGGAGAGTAAAGACTTGAAAGAAGAAGGCCTTATTTTCCCAGAAACAGGAGATAATCTTTGTAGGAAAGCAAGCTGAGAATCAGAGCTCAGCTCTGTGACTTCTTGGATCACCTCTGCTTGAGGCAGTGAAATTCCCGTGTGAGATCAGGAGTAATAAGAAAAACGGTGTTCCTCACACACGCTATACCTGCAGGACATGAAGCCATCTGGTGGGACACTGAATACCTCGGGAACCACTAGAGGAAAGGATTTCCAACCTTCTTGTCTTCACATACCAGACCATGTGGGCTGTAGAGATCAAGGCTCTTACCTGCCCCTCCCTGACACATCACCAAGTGGTACCTGATAGAGCCAGCTGAATCTCAGAAGTTCACTTTTCAGGTCAGAGTTGCTGTGCCAGCAATGCTCTACACACCCACGGATTTCTGCTGTTCTCAACCCTGGCCAAAAGGCTGCTTTTGCAATGGGTAGTGGTGAATCCAGAGTCTCATCCCTGGTCAAACTGCAAGTGTTTATCATTCACCTGTCCTGCATGCCCCAGGGTCTCTATTTCCCTCTGTGGATTCCCCCTTTTAGTCCAGGTACTATTTCTTCATACAGGTATCGTAAGTAAAGCCCTAGCCATGACGCACACTACTGTTACATCTGACTATATTAGTACCAAGATTTTCTCCTGTTAACACAATACAGTACACAGTAGGTAGAAATTCAAGCAACAAGGCCCTGAAGGTAATACTGTGTCTACACACAGGACTGCAGTTTAAATTAGATCAGCAGTCACAAAATGGGAACCAGAACCTATGCAGCTTAAAGGAGTTCAGTTTGTACCAGGCCTTGCACAGAAGAGAAAAGCCAAAAGATCCACAAGTGTGAGAATGTGTGAAAGCTCGGTAGTAACCCGAGTGCTGATCACCTTCAGATGGGAAAATTCTTTGGGTGTTTGGTGCACCTGATGTAAAAGGGTTTCTGTGTTGCTAGTGGAAAGGACACTTGTGACAGAAAACAAGCTGGGACAATCTGAGATCGATCTTGTCTCTGATAACAACACCCCCTCCACGTGACAACAGCCCAGTTTGTCACTGTTTGTAAAGCTGGCGCTGTGTACAGTCACAGAGCAGGCAGGCTTCTCCATGATGAAGACACAAACATGCTCATGATAACAATAAAACCGCTGGAAAGACCCTCTCTGTGCGTTTACTGTAGAATGGTGGGATATGGTGACCACGTCCTAAGCCCATGGCTGAATGCTAGTCAGTGATGGTGGGGATTCACACTATACGGCCCCGAGAGGCTACATGGATGGGCCTGGCACATAAAATGCAATGCAGAAGAAGGGAAGCAATCCACAAAAAAGAAACACGTGGTATGGTTTCTACTATATAGCTCCATATAAACTGCATTGTTTATGGAATTGCACCCTAAAGCATTCCAAGCAGGGAGATCCAAGGAGCTGGCTGGACTTTCCAGATTTCATTATCAATTGCTTCAACCGCCAGATTTCACACCTGTAGGTGGAAGGGTGCCAGTCAGTTTTGGCCCGATTTCTTCTTCTGACTCCTGCCCCAGGAGGACGAAAGCCCAACTATGTGAAAAACTTTGACCCAGGACATGGCTCACAGTAACCAGTTTTGAGGAGTGTATGTGTGCGCTTGTAGCAGGCATCTACTCAGAAATGGTGTGTGTGTGTGTTTGTGTGTGCTTGGAGCGGACATCTCCTCAAATGATGTGAGTGAGAGTGTGTGTGAGTGTGTGTGTGCTTGGAGTGGGCATCTCCTCAGAAATGATGTGAGTGAATGTGCGTGGTGTGTGTGTGCTTGGAACGGGCATCTCTTCAGAAATGGTAGCAGCCTTAAGGTAGTCCATTTCCTGCGGGTAATACAGCTTATCCTGTCCGAAGTTTTCTCCTCAGCCCAGCAGCACACAACTTCCAAGCCAGGAGAAGCCCCAGGGAAAAGGTGATCTCCGGGAGGGGCCGCAGGACGCTGATCTGCTGCCCACAGGGAGGTAGGGGTTCAGGTTGCCCTCCCTGGCTGGGTGTCTGGGAGCCTCAGCAGCCTCCAGGAGGAACTGTCATTCTCCCTGCTCTTGGGAAGACTTCGATTACTTTGTAACCCAAGTGTGGAAGTTATTTCCCCGCGCCAGACTCTGCCTCTGGGCCGTCTCTCGTGCTCCAGAGACACGGTACCAGAATATTTAAATCACTGTGGCGTTAAATACGTTTTAATATCTGATAGGGCCAGTTTCTGCGCATTGCACTTTTTTTTCCTTTCAGGAACGCGTTCGGGCCCGCGGCAGGGGGCGGGGTCGCGCCTCC
>LOEQ01008266.1:7850-20512 GCA_001685075.1 Bramus lutescens
CTTTGGATATATACCCAAAAGTGGTATTCCTGGGTCTTGAGGAAGGTTGTTTCCTAATTTTCTGAGAAATCACCATACTGATATCCAAAGGAGCTGTATCAGCTTGCACTCCTACCAGCAATGCTGGAGTGTTCCCTTTACCCCACAACTGTGGAGAGGCTTTTTTATTACAGGATAGTGTATGGGAAATGGGGGAAGGGAAGGAGAGGGGAGAGACAGGCCTCAGGGGACAGGAATGGCAGAAGAGAGAGGCAGAGACAGAGAGACAGGCAGAAAAGCAGAAAGAGAGAGAGAGAAAGGAAGAGACAGGGTGGCGAGGCCCACCTTTTAAAGGGGAACATAGCTTAAATACACAACTCACTGTGACCCAGCACTGGGTGCATAGTTTGTTTCCTTCCCACATTTGCAGGACACAAGCAAAGGCAGTGGGTCCCTCCATGAGCGGAATGCACTCTGTTCTCAGGTATAGGACATTCCTTTCACCTGTGTTTTGTCTAGCTTTGCTGTTCCTTTGTCCCAGAGGACAACATCACTACATTACCAATAACTCAAAACATTTCTTGGAAATTTCACTCAGTATTGTATTCTGAAAACTCAGGACTTGAAAGATCTTTGGAAAACCCAAGACATTTCTTTTACTTAGAAGCCAGGACCAGGCTTCAAATTTAAATCCCTTGGTTCATATTGAATTTTCTTCCTAGTACCCTCTTCAGTCCTGCCATTATGAGGACTCCACATCAGGCCACACAGACAGAAAGGTTGAATGTGATCTGAATGAGTATTTTCATGTTAAAATCCAGAAAAAGGAATTGTGTTTAAGCCATCAAGCCTCCCACTGCAGAAGATAAAGGAGAGTGGATACAAGAGAGCTACCTCATAGGTACATCAATGCAGATACACAAATAGGTTGGCAGTCACGCTGTTGTTGACTTCAATTATGTGTAAAATTAAAAGAACACAAAAAATCATCGTTGTTCATCATATTGATGCTAATGGATGTTCAATAGTGTGGAAGAAGTTAGTTCTTCCCTTGAAAGACATGCAAGGAACAACTGTAATGACACCATGTTTAATTATGTATTTAATTAAAACTATAAAATACAGCACCTTCAATAGGTTTACTGAACTAAATATAAACTGGAATTTGAAGAAAATTCTTACATATTCTTCATCTTAACTCTGAGAAAATAATTCTGAGCTCATTTCATTTGCTTCAATCCTGGACCCTAAAAATATGTAATGTGGGAGAATGAAAAGGCATACTGGATTTCTCTAGCAGATATTATTAAGTTTTGATCATATATAATTCTTATTCAATAAATCTTAATGGAAAAACTCAAACTTCTTGGCAAATTAATATTTTTAAAATTACTTAAATTCACTTTGGTATCCTCTATTACAAATATTACAAGTTTCCATACCTTTCCCAATGAGTATTTTATAAGGGCTCTGTTGAATCATGGAAACTGTCTGTTCTTCAAATATTTTATGTCCACAAAATTGCAACTGTTCCCAGATCAGTCAGTACAGGCAATGATATGAATTTTCACCACAGGGGATTATAACATGTAGTAGCACATGCTTAAGTCTGTGAAAAAAACTCTTTCAGCCGACATCAACCTTGGCACTTGTCTAGTTTACTTGATATTGATGTGCATTAATTTTAACTTGTCTTCCTCAAATTAAATTAAAGGAAAAATTAGAGTCATGATTTTTGTAAGATTATAGAAATGAGTCTTGAAAATAGCAAAAGTAGAATATGAACAGAGAAATTCAAGTGCCTCCCTGATGGCCTGATGGCCGGTGGAAAGCCCACAAGGTTAGTTCTAGAACCTTCTTTTAGATGAAGTATTAAAGTNTTGTTCATCATATTGATGCTAATGGATGTTCAATAGTGTGGAAGAAGTTAGTTCTTCCCTTGAAAGACATGCAAGGAACAACTGTAATGACACCATGTTTAATTATGTATTTAATTAAAACTATAAAATACAGCACCTTCAATAGGTTTACTGAACTAAATATAAACTGGAATTTGAAGAAAATTCTTACATATTCTTCATCTTAACTCTGAGAAAATAATTCTGAGCTCATTTCATTTGCTTCAATCCTGGACCCTAAAAATATGTAATGTGGGAGAATGAAAAGGCATACTGTATTTCTCTAGCAGATATTATTAAGTTTTGATTATATATAATCTTATTCAATAAATCTTAATGGAAAAACTCAAACTTCTTGGTGAATTAAGATTTTTAAAATTACTTATATTCACTTTGGTATCCTCTATTACAAATATTATAAGTTTCCATACATTTCCCAATGAGTATTTTATAAGGGCTCTGTTGAATCATGGAAACTGTCTTTTCTTCAAATATTTTATGTCTACAAAATTGCAACTGTTCCCAGTTCAGTCAGTACAGGCAATGATATAAATTTCCACCACAGGGGATTATAACATGTAGTAGCACATGCTTAAAAAAATTAAAAAAAAAACTCTTTCAGCCAACATCAACCTTGGCACTTGTCTATTTTACTTGATATTGATGTGCACTAATTTTAACTTGTCTTCCTCAAATTAAATCAAAGGAAAAGTTAGAGTCATTATTTTTGTAAGAAATGAGTCTTGAAAATAGCAAAAGTAGAATATTAACAGAGAAATTCAAGTGCCTCCCTGATGGCCTGATGGCCAATGGAAAGCCCACAAGGTTAGTTCTAGAACCTTCTTTTAGATGAAGTATTAAAGTTGATGTTAATGACTTAGCAGGGATGCTATCCAACTTTCATTTATAGCTGTGATTTAAAAGGAACCTAACAAAAGAAACTTTAGAAAGGAAGTATTTACTCAACTCCCAATTCCAGATTATATTCTATCAGTGCCAAGAATCAGAGCTGGAATGTGAAGCAGCTAGTCACATCCACAGTCTAGAGCAGAGAGAGCAAATGCATGCTTGCTCATGTTCTATACCCTTTACACACTTAAACAATCCTAGGTTCTCCTACCCAGGGAATGGTGCCATCCACAGTGGGTAGGTCTTACCACATCATATAATTGCATCTGAAAATAAAACTAAGCAAGTGTATAACCTGTATTTTAGAAAATAGTTTATATTACCCAAAATCTGGGAAGATAATTGCTGTCCTAAAAGGAAGAGAAGACCAGTGATTGTTCTCTTACTTCCTGCTACATATTCTCCCACAAATGTAGTTTCCAACGTTGGGGACTAAGAACTGTTTTACAATGTTGGGGACTAAAAACTGTTTCACGTCTGGACCATTTTCAATTTGGCTTTGCCCCTTATTTTAAGAAAGGTCTGGAGGAATCTTGCAAGTTCCTGATAAACTGATTCGTTGTTGTTGTCTTTCCATTCTGATTCACTGACCAAATATATCTCAGTCCCAGCCAATATTCATTTTGTTGCCTAACACTTCTAGGCAGTGGCAAGTGAGGTTGGGCCTCAGAAAGTCCAGCTATTTCCTTAAGTTAACAGAGTTGTCAATGTGCACACAGTGCCTTGCAGTCAGTACTAATCATTGTTGCTTTGACTTAAAGAGCTACAGCATATAAAGTCAGATACTAAGAAGTCATTTAAGTAAGGTCAAATAAATCTACCTATATTTATTTACAGTAACATATCGTATATTGATCACTTAAAAGAGTACAAACAACAGCATCAAAAACATCAATATTTTCACCAAGAATGTTGAGACACACACAAATGTATGATCTATCTGTTCATCTCTTATAGGCATCTGAAAGGACAGATGCTATTATTCACACTGTCAGATTAGAACAAACCCATGTGGATTTGGAAAAAAATCTTTTGCTAAAATTTTTAAACTGCCTTATGTACAATTATAAATTTTCAGAGGAAGTATTTATTAAAGAAAATATACATACCCATTGCTTGAGTTTTTTTTCCATAAATAAAGTGCCAGCTATAATTGAGCCAGTGAATGACGAGGTAACACACTTTTATGAGTTTCATTTTTCACATATTGGTCTTAAAGGAAAAAAAAATAAAAGACAAAACAGAGCATTATGTCTAGCTCCTTGAAAAATAGAATTGTCTTTTCTCTTTAGTTGCTGTCATACTCTGGAGACAATATGGCTGAGCTGAGCATCTATTAGATGCTTCATAGCAATCAGCTACACAAGAGTCAGCAACTGGCATCAGTGATGAAGAATGTGGGCTTACAAACTCACAGAAACCTGCACACACAGCTGCCATTTCTATCTGCTATGACCCAGAGTCATCTGGACAACAGATGGCATCACTCAACAAAGAAAGCGCATTCACCAATGAACAGTAATGGGCTCTGCTGCCACCTGCCTTCTATATTACTTTACCAATCTGGCACAGGCAAAGACAATGCTGTTGTTCAAGCTAAGCTGTGGAGTACTTCATCATCATGGTTATAACCCAATATAGGAACAAAAACGTAATTAATGAGACAATGGTAGCTATATTAAATGATGACTCTAGAATACAAACTTGACATAAGGATGACACTCTAGTCATGAAACTTTAAATAGTAAATACCAAACAGAGACAGAACCTGAGAAATGTTAAGATTTCTTTGGAGGGGTTGATGCCACTATGTTCAAACTATCCCTTTCAAAGTCCCATCAGGTACTGTATCATGTGCTATTAATTATTAAAATTTTAAATTCAGAAGTCAACTTCAGATCTCTTTCTTCCATTAATATCCTGTCAATTTATAAAAAAGCTTATCAAGCTTTGACTTTACACCAAGACTGACTGTGATATGATTATTCACTGATCTATCTACCTAGGTAGAAATATGAACTGATGGAACAGACAGAGTATTGCTTGTATTTTGTGTCAACCATCCCAAAGAGTTTATATGGTTTACAAGTGTCAGATACATGAACATGGATGCTTTACTTTTCGTATGTGTGTGTGAGATGAATTTTGAGATCATTTTGCCTCCATGAATCCTGTGGTAGATGACTTTTTAAAAGAGGCTGCTGATCCAGAACATCTAAAGAAAGTCTTGGGTGGTTTGAGTTAAAGATGTATTTAAAATACGTCAGATCTTACGAAGGAAAGTTCTAGAAACCTCGCATAGGGAAAAACGTCATCTTCCTCCCTGATAGTTCCTTCCAGAAGACCTCTTCAATCAGACATTTAAAATCCAATTTCATATCATTATGATAATGTTATCTTCATCTCTTTATGCTCTCATGAAATTTAATCAGACCTTTAAATTCTAATTTTATAATTCTTAACACACTGCATTAATTTTGTTATTGAATGTACAATTATAAAAAGAAAAATTCTGCCTAATAACAGCCTGATTCAAATGTTCGTAGACCAAGAGTTACCCTATTTCATAACCCATTTTCTTCCTGTGTAATTGAGGACAGAGAATCTAGATTTCAAAGACTGGATAATGATACTGATGTTGCTTTGGTGTGTGTGTGTGTGTGTGTGTGTGTGTGTGTGTGTGTTTGATGTCCTGAATGGTAGTTAGTCGATTGACTGGGTTGTCCTCGCAGCAACTAAGCCCAATGTTTTCCATGTAAGTAGGCAGCATTAAATATTTGATTTGTAGAAATTTGTGGGCAAAGGGAAAGCTGAAGAACTTTCACTTCAGAAACAAAAGTTAACTTGGTGAGGCGACTCAGTGAGTAAAGTATGTGGCTTGCAAATCAGAACAGACTTAGGATCTCTAAAACCCTCGTAAATGAGGATAAGTGTAGCCATCACCAGTAATCCTGAGGCTGAGGAAGTAAATAAATAAAAGCGGAAGTTCCCTGAGCAAGTAAGACTTGTCAAAACAGGGAACATTAACCTTGGCAAGAGATATTGTTTCAATGCATAAGCAGCAGAGGGTTCAAGAAATACAACTCATGACAATCCCAGGCCTCCACATGCATGTGTATACATGCACATGTGCCCAAAACACAGGTAAGCATGCACATGTACACCCACATAGGTCATAAAGAACCAAAAGTGCACATAAAATTGTCTTAGTATTTGAACAAATGTCAGGGCTATATTAATAAATATCACTATGCACAGTGTGACAGTTTTAACTTTCAGTAATGATTATTGACATTAGAAAATAATATTCATTACTACTGGTATTTGACAGGAAGAGTTCCTTCCTTGTTAGAGTGAAATGATCTGCCTTCTTTCCTGGATCACATGGCACAGTCTTCATTGACCACAAAGAATATAATATCTAGTGCATTGTTATTTGCTCCTTTTTATAGAATTCCCAACTAGAATATAGTTGGCACACTCCTGAGTTATCAGTTCATCTTGGATTACACCTGGAGACTGCCTTTCCCAGAAGGCTAACTTATTAAATATTGATCTATTGATCTAAACAATTCACACTTAAACTGCTTGCTATTGCTTTCTTTGGGGCCACCTTGCATTGAATTTGGAATTACTTATGACATATTTGACTGACTCTCAAAATAAGACTTATTCTTCATTCATAGTTTAATAATTGGAGAGATTTAAAGTCCAATCATTCTGAAGAGATAAAAATCTAATAAAGAACATGGGTTTCTGACCATCAAATAATTAACAATTACTGAACATATTTCTAAGTGTTATTTTTAAATTATTCAAATTTATTACAAGGAAATTATTTCTATTAAAATTCTAGTAGGTAATCATATAATTATAAACAAGACCATGTGTATTTCAGCCATTTATGAACATTTAATAATAAGGAGAGAAGTACATGTCCTCTGGATATTTGCTGCAGCTTACCATAAATTTTAAAAGTTAATTTTTATATGTACATTTTTTTCAGATGAGGGGAAATGCAAAAACATCCATGAGTGTTTTAACTTTCTTCAAGGAACTTCAAGTAGCAGACCTTGGAACTCAACCCCATTCTCAGTAATACTAAAAATTTGTATTTCTCCAATGTACAGCTCTACATTTTGAGTGTTGTTGCGTTTAATAAGTGTAAATAACTAACAATTTGACTTTAAAGTTAATTAACCAAGTTAAGTTCAACCACATAGATAAAACACATCAGCCCATGTATTTAAAAGAATTATAAAATGAAAAGGTTAAATAGGCATCAGATACAAATTATTATCTCCATTCCCTGCTACTACGTGGAGTGATAAAAAGTTTAATTTCCCATACATCATAATGCGATACTCATTCTGATTGTGATGCTTACCAACTCCTTATTTAGCAAAAGTGAGGGCTGCTACTGGCTTGAGAAAAGAAGAAGGAAGTGCATGTTATGAGGCCAAATAGCTGGTGGTTGGTTCTGCTGTTGCTTTTCTCAAAAAGTTGCTGCAAAAATGCTGCTGAGTCCTCATGACTTTTGAGAAAAATATCTAGGGCAAGATGCTTTCAGAGAATAACCAGTTCCAAATCTTTCACACATATCACCTTGAAACAAGAAAGCCAAGAATCTCAAAGTTGGCAAAACTTTAAACACAGTCTAAGAATAATTGTGACAAATTTTTTCTTAATGAAGAGAAAAATTAAATGCATCTGTTATCCTTTGCAGGCAGCATTCAGAGTCAGAGAGGAAACATAAGCAACTTTTATGTGTGACTTATTTATTGTAGATAACCCAGGAAATGTGATGTGTGTGCCTGTGTGTGCATGCATGAGTGCATGTGTGTGTGTGTCTGTGTGTGTGTGTCTGTGTGTGTGTGTCTGTGCGTGTGTGTGTAATATCCACAGGCATAGCAGAGAGCTGGCTTGGCAGCATTCAAAGCCACTTTCTTCCTTTGTTCTCAACACTTGCAAGCCCAGGCCATGGTGCAAGCGGCACTTTTTTCCTCAGCCTGAGTTTGCTTAAACAGGTGCTATGCAAACAGAAAACTTCATTGTCCTTCCAGATGGGGGCTTATTGTTAGAGAACACAAAGAGAGCCGTTTGCCTGAGTACTTGATTTTCTACTCTCGTGTGTATTTATATTTTAGAAAGACAATTTGCTTAGCTTTTGAAAAGTGTTCTCTGAATATTTATGCATGGAGTTCCAGAGTAAGCATTTCTTGAGACAGGATTGAGTGACAGTGCTGAATTCTCTTTACAAGCTTCAGTCATCAGGATGGTGACGCCATGAATTACAAACCTTTTATATTGGAAGTTGTGGGAGAATTTAGTCCCTTAAAATTGCACCTACTTTACCGTGTGTTTTTATTATATCAAAAACATTCATAAGATAGATTGGAGATGGTGCCATCAATTAGTGAATTTTCTCAAAATTCCCAAAGGACTTTTACATACGTGGATTGATGGCCTTATAAAAATATTGTGACGTAAAATTAGTGTCTACACTATAGAAACTGAAACGCACCAAGTTGAAGCAAAAGCTTGAAGCTGTATACATATACATGATAAACATGGCATTATGCTTTATATAGACTTTTAACACACAGTACCAGGTGCTTTACATGGTAGCATAGGCAGATGACACCATGAACACTTCTGTATAAAAATCTAGAATGCTGTGTGTATGACTCCCTGTGTGTGTGCATGCGTTTGTGAGTGTGTGTGTGTGTGTGTGTGAGAGAGAGAGAGAGAGAGAGAGAGAGAGAGAGAGAAGGAATGAAAGAAATGGACAGAGAGAGAGTTGAGAGAGGATGTTTGTTTCCTGGTTAAGAAACACATTATTGTCTTTTACTACAGACATTTAAGGACATTCCAGTTTCTATTCAATGTGTAATGAACTGAGTGAGGAACCCAAGAGAATTCTTATGGGTCCTTCTCTTCTTTCCCACTAGTCCTGTGATTCAGAATTTTAATTCCTAAGAATTAGCTTAGAAGGATGCTTTTGGCAGGATCTCTGAACTGCCTAGATGCAGAAAATCCATCACCTATTGAAATTCATCAGTCTTTTGACTGATTATTGCTTTCCATGTCAATATTTTATTAAATATTCATTCAACACTAATTGTAGCTTGGGTCTGAGCTCAATGACTGAATTTCCAGAGGATGGAGATGTGATCCAGACAGTGGTTCATACTTGACTAAACAAAACACTGAAAACAAGCTCTAGTGTTTTCTAAAGAAAGCCATCTGATGCTACACTGGACACGTGACCTCTGTGGGAATCATAGAACATAATGTACTCCATGGAGTTCAACATTTGATAACATTTAAAGATGGATGCATACCAACCCCATAGCTTCTTTAGGATAAGAGACTTATAAGGCAAAGAGTCATTTGCCCTCTCAGTCATCACTGTCAACAATAACTTTACTTTTATTAATTCATTTATTCTTCAGAACCAATCTATTAATTACTTAGTGAAATCATCATCCACACACTTTTAGATAAGGTAGTTAAGACACTGAGATTAAATGACATCCCAAAGTCAGAGATTGTAAGAAACAAGACTGGCCATCCATTCAGATTGTCTGGCTCTAAATCTCCTATTATCTATTGTTCTTCCTTGGTGTAACTCAAAGATCAGCATAGAACTGACTGGTGAATCAGGATAGGTTCTTAGTAATCTGAAATTTAACTACATTGAAATTAATAGGTTTTGAACAATAGTAAAGCTTTGGAATGAAGTTTGGAACACATTTTGTGGTGGGTTTTTGTTTTGTTTTTTATTGTTTTGTTTTTGATTTTTCAAGACAGGATTTTTCTGTATAGCCTTGGCTGTCCTGGAACTCACTCTATATGCCAGGCTGGCCTCATACTCACAGAGATCGACCTGCTTATGCCTCCTGAGTACTGGGATTAAAGGTGTGTGCCACCACTGTTTGGGTCATGTTTTGTGTTTTGAAGCATATTTTAAAACATGAGATTTCAACTTTTCTTCCCATTAGACCATCTTACATAATTTATAAAACATGTGTATGTTTGTGTGTGAATGCATGCATGTGTGCATCTCTCTCCTTCACACACTCTTTCTCTCTCAGTGTGTGTGTGTGTGTTTGAGAGAGGGGGGAGAAGGGTTTAGGTGTAAGGGAGATAAGAGAGAATTTTAGAGGCAAATGAGTTGTTTTGATTGGTAATGAAATGGATTTATTCAATTGCAATTTTTAAAGTCTTTTTCTAGTCAAGAAATCTAATGCAAAATTTAGCTTTCTTTTCACTTTGTCACTTTGGGTTCAGAGATTTTGCAAAAGAAGAATGTAGACCTTCAAATTCAATTTTGGGATAAGAATGGAGAACGGAATTGTGGTTGGCATTTGGATTTCATCTGCACATATTCAGAGAAGGTGTCTGCAATGCCTTACTGGGGTACTGAATGCAGTCGGGCTGTGCAGGGCCACCATCCACACTACTGAAAACGGTGCTCAGGCAGCCTACTGTTCCTGAACAGGCTGACATTTTATGAGGACTATTAGAAATGCATGAATTCTGCACATGAAATGTCAACTGATATATTAAGAAAGAGCAACTCATTCTAGTCAGCAGCAGTAAAATTTTCCTAGCTTTAACCCCATTCTGCTTCACGGATATACTGTTTGTGTGCTCCCACCGTTTCCGGTGAGATTCATCTGACATCCAAAATATACGCACAAGGCAAACTTCACAGTAAGAGAATAAAATCTCAGACAATGGTGTCATTCTTCAGTCCGGAGTTTAAAAAACAAGGTCATGGGTGCGAATTTTAAGTAGTCAGTATATCACTCAAAACATCATTCCCAATGGAATGATAATGGCTTTATTCAACTTGCTGATTATAGTCTTCCCTCCATGCTTTTCAGGTGGATAACTTTTCAAAACTGGATACCAAAACAAAAAGTTAACTCATCTCATAAAGTGACTCAAGGGGAGACATTGTGGAATATTAGAATCAGCGACACATACTTCCGATGTCCAGAAAATAGAAGGGGATTGAACTCTGGAAAGTAAAGCACGTAATTTATAACAGTAACCCTTGCAGTCTGACATGACGAGGAACATTTTCCTCTGGAAATTGAGATTAGCCTTAAAATTGGGCCTTGTAATACAAAAACTGTTATAGTGGAAGCTGGTGTCTTTAGCAGCAGGTAATGACCTGCTCACAGGATTTCCCAGGCCAAGGGTCTCAGTACACGTGCTGTGTAACAGACGATGAGGCTTGTCCTTAATTTCAATGTGTAACACAGCAAAGCACTGTGAGGCTCCTTGCTACACTTAGGATATAAACATGTTCAAGTGATCTCATTATAGATCCCTGAGGCCCATTTGTTACAAAGGTGTGAGAGTTGGATTTATAATAGAGTTTCTATAGATAACATTCCACAGCTTTGCCTATCCTTCAAGTAATAAATGGGTAAATAAGCAAGAGAACTTATAAATTTGGAGTATGAAAATTCCAAATGTATACATTGTAACTTGATTATATCCACCCACCATTCACCCCCCTCCAACTACCCCTGAGTCCCTCACAACACAGCTCCATGACTTTATGTCTTCTTTATATTTTCATGCATTGGGTATCAGAGACATGTTTGTGAGTATTACCCATATGTTCATGGATGTGAGATCATCTACTGGGGTGTGTACAGCCTCGTAGTGGCCAAAAGAAAGAGAGAGAGAGAGACTCTCTCTTCCCACAGCAGCCATAAACTACCCACAGCTCCTCAGTTATCGGGTGGAAGCACCTTAACCGGGGATTCAACTGATTTTCTCTTGCTTCGATCTTGTGCAGGTCAATCCACGAACCATGAGTTCACATGTATAGCAGTTGTTCCCTGAGCAGAAGACAGGAGAGCACAGCCTTTCTCATCCTCTTTCCTTTACCTTCTTTCTGCTTTCTTTTCCACAGTATTCTCTCACATTTTGGCAAGGAACTTAGCTCTCACCTTTATGGCTAGATACTTGACGTTAGTTATTTCCAGGACTTGGAACAGCTATGAGCCTCTGTATAACTATTCCCCACTATAAGAAGAAACATCTCCACTCAAAAATGAGAGCAGCACAAATCTATGGATATAAGCATAAATAGTGAGAATGCAGTTTGACTAATGACCATTAAGTAAAACAACAAGATAAGGTTCTTGACTTGGCCTGTGACTTCCTTGGCCATTGTTTTTGACGATGGTTTTAGAATTTCCTCCTTAGAAGTAGGCTTCAATCCAATTAAGGGAGGGGTTGGTTACCCCATGACCAGTCTTGCTATTGCACCAGTGGGCACATCATGTTTGGCAGATTGGTACTGCAGTCTACAAGGTATCACAGGTAAGGACAATAAAGTATTTTTCTACCCTAAACCTAGCAAAACACCTTCCAGCACTGAGAAAGCTAGCCATATGGGAGATAGTTTCCTGGTCAGTTCAAGATTGATTTCTCTATGTCCTGCCACCAAAGTGTCCTAGGGGAGGAGCACCAATCACCCATGCTTGGGACAATGAATAAATAATGAATATAAATTTAAATGTCATGTAAATCCATTTTATTTACTGGATATAAATGTTTAAATTTTCTTTTTCATATTTAAATAGAAAAAAATAGAATTTTCCCTTAAAGACACAGAATGTTGCATGCAAAAAACTTACAAGGACTGCTGGAAGTGACTTCAGTGTCTACATTTGTAGCAAAAGGGGAGCGGGCCTGCTTTTTGTCCTGCCCGGCTCCCGCATGGCTGACTTTATACCCGAAATAACAACATACAAATTGTATTCATTTAAGCATTTCCTGGCCCATTAATTTTAGCCTCTTCTTGGCTAACTCTCAAATCTTGCTTAACCCATATCTAGTAATCTG
>LOEQ01008266.1:20548-36960 GCA_001685075.1 Bramus lutescens
CATCTTGGGCCGGAGCTTCATGCGTCTGCCTAACTCTGCTTTCTTTCTCCCAGAGTCCTGTTCTATCTACTCCACCCACCTAAGGTCTGGCCTATCAAAAGGCCAAGGCTGTTTCTTTATTAACCAATGAAAGTAACACTTAGACAGATGACCCTCCTACATCATACATTTACCCTGAAAATCATAAAGCACTGAGGTGATCTCCAAACAGTCATTGCTTGTACTAATACTCATAAAGGGTAAAATTGTCACTTGTGAGCCATCAGGATCAGGTTCTGTTTGGATGATGTCTTACTATGTTAACTTTACTTTTTAATACATACATACGCACGCACACATATAATTATGTAGATATATAAACATAAATCTCTAGTTATACTTTAGGGGAAACTTGTTGGAAAATGGAATAGAAATAAAAAGTTTGTAACATCATTTGTGATCTATTGAATTACAAACAAAAAGCAGAAGGGGGTGATGGTGCACGCCTTTAATCCCAGCACTTGGGAAACAGAGGTAGGCAGATCTCTGTGAATTTCAGGCCAATCTGGTCTGCAAGAGCTAGTTCCAGGACAGGCTCTAAAGCTACAGAGAATCCCTGTCTCAAAAAAAAGCAAAAAAAACCCAAAAAATCGAAAAGCAGAGTTACTTGCTGCAGCAAACACCAAGAACATGGCAGGTAGGAAGTGTGCCATTTCTTAAACATTAAGTCAAGTACATAAACTGAAACATTTTAATTTTGTTACTTTTTAAAATGGTAGATAGAATGTCATTGGCCATTGCATTTGATACATGTACAGTTGTGTGTTAACTTCGACAGGACACACAAAAGGAGATGACAGAATGTCGTGGGTCAGAATGTAAGTATTAGAAGATCATGTTTGAACCATTCTTTTATACGTGCAACTGGATGATCATAGATGAAAGGTATAAAACACACACACACAATAGCCTCTTCTCAAAACATTCACAAAAATAACTTCTGAGCTACAAGAGATTTTAGGAGTAATGAGTACATACAATGTGTACAATTGTCTCTATGACCATATTATTGAACCAGTATTTTAATATTATTGAAATAATTTTAA
Organism: Bramus lutescens; assembly: GCA_001685075.1. Classification (NCBI taxonomy): domain Eukaryota; kingdom Metazoa; phylum Chordata; class Mammalia; order Rodentia; family Cricetidae; genus Bramus; species Bramus lutescens. The sequence goes on from LOEQ01008266.1 coordinate 21,634, forward strand.
CACCCTCATCAATTTCCATTCTTGAAGGAATTAGAAGCCAATTCCACAAAAGAGCACTGCACTCAGGCAAGTATCCTTAGTTAAATAATTGATATAGAAGGAAAATCACTGAAATACAGATGAATCTTCAATACAGATAATTAAGAAATTATTAAAATACCATTAATTAGCCTATTTGAATTAGTATAAATAAAATGAAGTTATTTTCATTTTTGTTGAAATGGGAAATAGATTTTACTTAAATAGTTTTACTCCATAGTAATAACAAAGTATACAGACCAGACATTGGAATAATATATTACAAGGAGATATGGCCATCCTTTATAGTCTTGCAAGGATAATACTCAATAATTTCTTTATGATACAGTTTTTTATATTCTTGATATTCAATTGCACATAAAGTTTTATATCTGTTTTCATGCTACTCACTATAGCTAGGAATTTGCCACAACCTTGGAAGCTTTGTATTAGTATCATTATAAAATAGCCTCGAATAGTTTGCATTTTCTTTGCAAATGGACTATAAATACAAATAGTAGTATATATTACATAGCCAGTCTGCATTTTGACTGAAATTAATGAATATGACCAAGCATGCACTAATAATGATGAAGACTTAGCAACCACATCTGAGAAGTGAGGGTAAATGTTTCAGGAAATTTTCATTGAATTAGAAGAAATTAATTGGGGGGTCATTTATTGAAAGTTTGACAGGACACTGTAAACAATAATGAAAGCATCACAGTATCTAAGAGAGGGTGATCTTGTGAGAAAAGAAAAGAAGAAAAAAAAAACAAGTAGAAGCAGAGACCAGAAGATAGAAGTAGTTGGCTTGGCAAGCTGGCTTATCAGCAAAAACAGATTAGAGTTGGATACCAGAACTCATTTCAAAACAGAAGGAAAGAACCACCTTCATGGGGCTATGTCCTGACCTCTGCTCATGTGCCATGACATGCATGCCCACATATGTACCACGTACATACACAATAATCCAGCTTTAAAATTTTCTAAAGAGATGGGAGCAAAAAGCTCCCTGGATATTAATATTTCATCCTTAAAATGTTGCAAAATAAATTTAGTGATTTTGAAGATGCATTCGTGAAAGACACAGCTTGGGGCTTTTAAATTGTTTGGGTTTTTTAGAATTTCTTGGTGTCTGATGAAGAGTAAAGACCACGTGAATATAATAATCCAGCAATGAGCTTGCGGGAGGATAAAAACTGACCTGCAAAGCCAATGGGTGACTTCATTATTTGTGAGTCACCTCCTCATGTCAAGGATATCCGGTTCCTGGAGGAAAGTGCTGGGAAAGGGGAACACTACATTACACAGGTGAGTATCAGACACATTTCAAACTCAGATCTGTTGATTCATTTTACCCATGGAAACATGTTAAGAGTAAAACGCTTGGGGAACTCCATGTTGGCCCTCAAAATTGTGATGTTTTTCTTTCCTTACTAAAATTCCTTGCCCTAGAGTATGAGAAGATACAAGGAATGCTTAAAATAGAGCATGTTGAATGCAGTGCCGGGAATGATGAATGCGTGAATAAATTATACCTAACCGCATGGAGCCTTCATAACACCCATGAATTTTCTGTTTTACAAAATCAGACAGGACACTTTTGGTTTGCAAAGCCCTGGCCTTGACTCGGACTTTAAAAGTGTCTGCAGCCATTGTCTGAAAGCTCATTCAGTCCTACATCTGACTTCCGTCCAGGATTGCCCCAAAGGCTGGAGATTAGGAAGCAGTTAGACTTTTCTCTCCCTCCTCCCCACCTCTTTCTCTCCCTCCGTCTCCACTGCCTACCCTTCCCCCCTCCCTGTCTCTCTCTCCTCCCTTCTTATATCATGATCTTCCTGGTATATTGTAGCCATATATGATGACTCATAGAGTCAAAGGCAGGTACTTTAAGGAAAACAGAGGATGGAAGGAAAAAGAAATCACTACCTATGACTTGGTCTCATATCTGCTCTCTGGACAATTTGTTCCATTTGCTGTGCTACTTACTGAACTGGTGGAAGATCCACAGAAATTAAAAGAGAAAGAACACAAACGCTCTCAACTGGAAAGTGGTAAACTCACACTGCAGTCAGGATATGAAGATCAGTGTATATCTTATGCCAATCTTGGGAAGATGAAGTCCGTCTTAAACTAAATAGCTACTGATGAACATTTGAGTTCCAACTGCCAATTCAAGAAATATTTGGCAATTGCCTTCAGAATACTTGCATGCCTCTCTTGAAATATAATAGTCTTTTCCTCCACTTTTCCCAAGTCTCCACCGATTCACATTCTATACTCTTTCTAAATAGTTTTGCCTCATGTGTTTTAACACATACCTGTAAGGGATGGATGCGCAGCTGTGTGTGTGTGTGTGTGTGTGTATGTATGTATGTATGTGTGTGTATTTATGTATGTATGTATGTATGTATGCGTGTGTGTGCAGATCTAGATCTCATATGTCCACACTGAATAGATTCTACAGGTTCCTTTGTTTTCCTAAGCTCATATTCTTATCATGTACTCATTGGATACATATTTTTTTCTACATATGGCCCATTTTATTTGCAACAAAAAATCAGTTGGTCCCATTAAGTACTTGTTGCATTTCAAGGTTCCATATGGGAATGCGTTCTATATTAAGTTCACTCTTCTTGATGTACATATATAGTATAAACTATACTAACTCTAGTTTTCTTTTATTCTCTAACTTCAATTATTATCATAATCATTTACTCCTTGAGTATTCTAATTCTTGTCTCTCCTATAAAATTAGGAAGGAAATTTCTAATCTTATAGGTATGGAGATCTGGCTCAGCAGTCGAGTGCTTACAGCCCTTACAGAGGACCAGACTTCACTGCCCAGCATCCACACCTGAAATGTCAGGTCCACCTGTAGCCCCAGTCCCAGGATGTCTGACAACCTCTGTGGTCTCTGTGCGCATTCTCATGCACATGACAGGGAGAAAGATGTGCACATGCAGGTACATAGCACAAATCTGTAAAGAAGAATCCCAGTTTGAAAATAAAACCTTAGAATTGTTATCGGTTTGGCATTAGATGTTGGCTTCATTTAAAGTGTCTTTTATCAGCATTTCCTATGATGCTCAACGTCTTTTGTTTAGTTTGCTTGCTTTGGTTTGTCAGTGTCTATGGAGCTCAGAAAGGTTTTTTCTGGTCATTAATCACTCTACATTTGCTTACCTAGACACACAATATGTCCAATATGTAAGGCGTTCAGTAATTGAAGAAACATGTTCTGGGGATTGTGTGTTTAAGTAAAAACAAAATTTTCTTTTCTGAACTGCAGTGCTGACATAGCTGTTATGTCTTTCCCCCTTTCCCCAGCAATGGTTCATTTTAGGGGGAAGAGAGAAGAGAATGTGGGAGAACATTAAGAGGACAAGTTCTAGAATGAGCTCTCACCTTCCACCTTCCTGTTTCTTCACTACTATGTTTACAAGACTGGGGAGGGGGTGTGCTGAGCGCTTCCTGTCTATGCCTCCCATCTCCGATGTGGTCACTAGGATTACACCTGTATGTATGTACTATTTATCTGGCTACAAACATGCTTTTGATTCTCCTTTCCATACCATAGCTGCTTCCCTTGATTTAGAAAAATCCCCCATCCTCAAGTAGCCAAGAAGATCACGTGAGTAAAATTAAATCCCATGGCCTTCACAGATGAGAGAAGCTTCCTGGGTTGCAGAGGTTTTCAATACAGAGATAGTGCTAGCACAATAGGACGAATAGTCAGCAAACGCCAAACAGGGAGGCCAGAATTCTTCCTTGACTTGTCTCAGGGAAGTGTGGCTGCCAAAGTACAACAGAAACTGCTTTTCTTATAGTTGCCATGGCATTTGAGTGAAAAATTCATATGAGAAAGTCACTGAAATCATCTCAGAAAGAATGATGAGGTATAGTTTCACCCAACAAACAAATAAAGAAATTATTTCAGCCATGACCTATAGGTTGAATAAAAGGGAAGGAAAAGAGCCAGGGAAAGGATAAGAAAGAGAGGAACGAAGAAGGAAAAGTATTTATTTGGTCAGATTTTTTTCCAATATCATCATAATGGTGATTCTTTTCTCTATTGTAAAATACAATGCAGCCTTAACAAACAAAAATAGAAAAAGAAATCACAAACCAACTTAACCTACAAATACATTGTCATATTAAAATAATAATAAAACAAACTCAGCAAAAATAATTATAAGTTAAATTTAGAACCCAAATATAGGTTGTTGTTGCTTCTAAATTTTCTGTAATTTATCACTGTAACAGAATAATAGAGTAATTAAGAGTATCCAAAAGAATGCACCTCTATCTACTTATAACATCAGATTCCCATCCATAATTAGAATAAAGGAATGTTCGGTGCTGATGGGAGACAAATAGAAAATGAGAAAAGAGACTAAACCATAATTGATGGAACATGTTGAAACTTGTCTCTGGTATCAGGAGGAAGAAAAGAATGCCTATGGCACTCATGGAAGAAGCACAGTGTACCTACTGTGTGTTTTAAAAGTCTTTGTATTTTGTTATTGTGCCCCAGTGGAAACTAGACACAGGATAGCTCATAAACAGTAAGTATTTGTTTCTCTTTGTTAAGAAGACTGGGGAATCCATCATCAGAGAAGCAGTGGGTTTGGGGTCTCCGGGGAACATGTTTCCATATGCATAATGGTGTCTTCTCCTTGTGTTCTCACAGGGGAGAAAGGATAAATTAAGGTATCATATTCGCTGGTGAACTACAGCAAACATTTACTCTGATATTAGGAATAGAGAAAAGAAACACTATTCACTTTCATTAAATATCTGTCTGAGACTCTCCATTGAGGGAAAAAAATTATGTGTACTGAGGCAAAGCTCTATTACTATTTGTAGATATTGTCAGTTTACAGTTTATGTTTATGTGTGCGTACATGCACACACATACAGACACACACATATATATATAACCTATTATCTATTGAACAATTGTGAATTGCGCTTGTTCTGAGAATTAACCGCAGATGTTTTAGATACTGTACATGTGTATATATGATATACATATATGCATATAATACAGATGTTTTAGATACTGTACATATATATGATATACATGTATGTATATGCTTGTCATATATATACATGCATGTACAGTATTTAAAACATCTGTGGTAAATTCTCAGAATGAGTTCAATTCTCAATTGTTCAATGCATAATTGGTTTTTAGAATTTTTTATTATGAAAAGTAATGCTTTTATTGGAGCCAGAATATGGATTTTGTCAAATACATAAGCTAATATGAAGAAACTACTATGCTCTGATCTTTTTGCTTGTCATTGTGATTAAAAGAACCAACTAATTGGCTATAAATTTGATATTTAACAATTAGTGAATACTGGGAGTCATGAAATAGTTTTCACTAGAATTGAAGTAATATTGTAGTTTAGGATAAATATTACTAGATTTTCCATGATAAGCATAAAGGTTATACTAATAAAGAATACAATTTTTCTCAGTTCTAGGTAGTAAATCCTGCAATTGAAATTGGGCAAATAGATGTCAATTTTATATGTTTGTTACTTTTGTGTGTTCGATGTTCAAGACACAAGCTTATTTTAAAATGATTTAAAAATGAGTTCCTTAGTATCTAAAATTAGTACCCATCATTTCCTATTAAACATAAAACATTTTTTCCTTCGGCCCAGAGAACTACATTGCTGGCATAATTACTAAAGTGGATTAAATGAAAGAAAAATATTTAGGAAAATATATAGTCTTTAATTGACTATGTGGTAATCTAATCAGTCATGTTCTTGTTCTTGTTCATATTCCTCATTAGGAACATAGAACATTATTCTGATGATGTCAGAGACAATTTAAATACCCTTTAGTGAATACCTTGGATAAAGATTCATGATTTAAGACACAGGGTACTGCATAATCACTACCTTCCAGCAGTGTGAACTAAATAAAATACCCAGAAACATGAATTTTGGTGCAGTCTTTTTAAAACTGTTGCTTGGAAACTAGGGTTTTGATATAGGGTGCTATGGGGAGATGTGAGTCTAAACCGTAGTATTTGTACTTAAATTATTTCTATTTTTCTGCATTTTCCCTTGATTGTTACCATCTTTCATTTTGACTGCTGTACCTTTATTTTCAACACAGATACAAATTAATGCCTTTATCATTTCCAGACAGTCCAAGAACCTTGGAAATCTTTTTGAAAATTAATTCTCCATAGAGATACCCCAATTGAGTTGGAGAAATAGAGACACTAAAACCATTGAATTATTATTTTAGAATGGTCCATATGCATACAGAAAATCTGAGCCCAGTGAGGTTGAGATAGCGCAGGATGTGAAAGCGTTGTTACTGAACTTGGCAGCCTGACAATCTGAATTCTGTTCAGGGACCTACACGGTGGGTGGGAGAAGAGAGAAGACACCTGCATGTTGTTCTTTGGCCACTCGTGTGCTATGGCATATCTGTGCACTCACAAAAACGCATGCAGAACACACACACTCACAAGGCACAAAGAAATAAATGCATTTTAAAAGTTAAAAATGTCTGAAGAAAGAAGATACATTTGTTTTTAAGTTTCATGCATGCATGTGTTGTATCTTCAGCATCTTTATCCTCAGACCCCACCTTCCTCTTTCTTACCCTCCTCTCTCCCGTTACTCCCCTCTTCTTCCTAGGCAGTTTTTCTACTTCCATGCACATGTACATGTATGTGTTTATCCAGATTTCCATGTAACTTCTAGGACACAAAAAAATGAGAGAAAACATTATATGTTTCCTTCTGAGATTGACTTAGTTCATTAAATACAATAATCTTCTATCTCAATCACTGCCCTGCAAATGACATAACACTTCTCTTTAGTGGTGTCAAACTTTTCCATTGTGCACATTGCCATGTTTTCCTTTTCCATGTCTCTGAGTGGGACACCTGAGTTTGTTGCACAATTTAGCTATTGTGAACAGTGTTTCAAAGAACTCTGATGTGCAAGGATCTCTGTGATAGTTTGGCTTGGAGTCCTTGGATAACTTGTTAAGTACGATTATTTATATCATAGAGAAGACTTGAGGGACAAATATAATTGTTTATTGTTCTTTATTTACATTTTGAAAGCATCCAGACAACATTGCTTTCTGTTCAAGACTATAAGCCATAATTTGGTATATTTTTATTTATCAAATTTCATGTCTTTAACTGGGAGAAAGAACAAAGCTATAATTACCTGTAATTCCATTGCTCTCAAAATGCATTTCTTTTGACGCAACGTAGATTTTCATCTCTGCAACTCTCTGGTGCTAGTATTTATTTTAATAAATTCTATTGTGTATACTTAAAGGCTACAGTATAACGCTATAGGATGGAGGCAGACAGGTTACAGTAACTGAGAAAAACTGAGCACACACACCCAGCCTCTTGCATGGAAACCCTGTATTGTGTTTGTGGCAAGGGCAACTGAAACTCATTGATTTACTGTGGATCCTATCTAACATTAATTTACACCATTACTAATGATTTTGTAGCACTCACTGTGCTGCTGGTAGCAAATCTGGCCTGCAACTGAAACATTGTAATTTTTACTCATTATTTTAAGAAAAATGTGAAACATACTTGATATTCTGGTCATATTAACCAGATAGTTAATGCTAATCAAAATGCAGAGTGATATTTCCATGCACCATCCATATGTTCTCTTGAACTCTTTGTGTGTATGTGTGTGCATGTGTATGTGTATGTATAGTATACAATTGTCTGTATTTTTTGATACAATGTCTTACTAGTTCCCAACGTTTACCAGTTGCCTAGACCGATTAGCCAGGATGGCTCCCGGGAGGTGCTGCTCTCTCTGCTTTCCCTGCACTAGAGTACTTAAAAGGGCACTGAGACTCTGAGCTCTGTTCCTCACATTTTCACATCCTATTTATCCAATGAGGGATATTGTGTATACTAAGAGTCACCTCTAAACTCTTTAGTCCACACCACCGGGCTCCTAGTAGGAAGACAAACTTTCTCAGTGTTAACCACAGTTTTGCCTTCTAGCATAAAAATATAAGAGTGGTCTATAGTCAGAGAAAAAATAAGGAACAGTTGTTTCTATGTCTCTTCATGATGTGAATGAATCATTTGCACATGGATCCATCTCTTCTAGACTGTGAAGACTAAGATGTTCTATAGAAAATAGTTCATTTTTTCTTGAGAGCTTACACTAAATATTCATAATGCTTTACCTCCATGTCTTTATGTAGAGGAAATTTATTCAGATGTAGAAGGTCAGGCTTGCTGGTGCATATCTGTAATCCTGGATATTAGGAACCAGAGGCCAAGGTCAGCTGGGGGTTAGGGGCTGCATAGAATGGCTCTCTCTCTCTAGCATAAATAGATAGATAGATGATAGATAGATAGATAGATAGATAGATAGATAGATAAAATGATAAACAGTAAACATATTAATACTCTAAGGTTCTCCATACTCTGCTCCCATGTACCTTTATGCTCTCTTTGTATTTTATATTTTTTCCCTTTCTGGTTATGATATCTCCTTTTATTTAGTTAACAAATGTTCTTTTCCATTTCTGCATATTATTTTACTGACGCTCTCCTTTGGTTTCTCTTAATACCATTAACCATATATGTTTACCACATTATTTTACATATTTTTAAATTTTCTCATTCTCTTCTGAATTTGAATTTTTATAATTTAGTATTTAAAAATTCTTGTAGTTAAAATTTCTGTGTAGTAATGGGTATCTTTGGGTATCATTTGGACATCTTTATATTTTCTTATTGGTTACCTTATTTTTTAGTTTTTATAAATGATTTTAATTGCAACTCAGATATACATTTATATAAATTTATAAAATACCTATTAGAAACTGTGGATAGTGGTGTGTTCCTCCAGAGAGAGCTTACTGCTAGTTGAAGCTACTAGGTTAAGAATCTTTGTCTTTATTCTATCAAAAGGCACTATTTCTGGTCTTATTTTTCTTCCCAAATAAATTATAAGCCTCTTTGCAACTATAATCTTAACACCTGATTTTTTCTGTTCTTTTCTTTATGTAGGCATGTGTGTGTGTGTGTGTGTGTGTCTGTGTGTGTGTGTGTGCATTTGAGTTTTGTGAGACCAGGTCTCACTACTGACTTGCTCTCTGGCCCATTTCCTGAATCCTGTCTGGAAATTTTTATGTTCTGCTGATCTCTAATGCATTCTATTTCTTCATCTTTCTTGTCTAAAATTTTTCAGTTCTTTAGTGAGATAGAGTCCATAAAGAATAAATCAGACATCACTGGACAATAACCATCACATTGCTCTGAACTTAATGTAGACCATTCTAGATTCTTCAAATTTTCTCATTCGTATTATTACCACCTAACAATCTTTGGTTCTGTCTGTGATTATTCTGGGGACAATTGTCTACTAAATATAAAACTGCAGTGTGGAATGTAGGTAGAAAATGATAGAACCTTATCTCTCAGAATGCATTGAGGAAGGTATTGAGAAACATAAAGATGAGCACTTAAATATAAGTAAATAACCCATATAGGTTGCATGAGACAATACTTAAATTGCACTCAGATTTTACCTGATGTGTATGGAGTGGTCCCTCACATCTATATTAACCATTTTTAAATGCTTTCATTCATTTATTTAATTTTGAGCCTATGTGTGTGAGCCCAAGTATACATACGTGTAGCACATGTATGCCAGTGTCCGTGGAGGTCAGGAGAGAGCTGGGTACCCTGGAACTAGATTTGCAGATGATTGTGAACTGCCATGTGGATGCTGGGAACTGAACATGGGCCCTCTGCAAGAGAAAGATGGGTTCTTAATCACTGAGTATTTCCCTAGACCCATACTGGCCAAAGATTAGCCATGAAAATGTGAGAGTTTAATTTTTCGATTTTAGTATGAGAACTTTCAAATCTAGTGGTGCAAATATGTAATCCCATTTATTCCAAAGACTGCAGGAGATTCATTGTTAGCGTGGGCCACGTAGTATGCTCAAGAGCAGCATGGGCAACTTAAAGGGACTGTCTAAAATAAAAGGTAAAAACGAAGTCATGACAAATAGCTCAGGTGTAAGAGTGTTTGCCTGGTGTGTACAAGTCCCAGTGTTTAATCCCCAGTGATGAAAAAGAAGAGGAAAGAGGGAAAGAAGAAAGGAGAGAGAAAGAGAGAGAGAAGGGAAGGGAGGGGAGGGGTGGGGAGGGGAGGGGAGAAGAAGCTTGGTCTTGTCTTCATTATCTCCCAGAGAGAAGACAACAGACTGAAGATGTGAGAGCGCCTTTGAACACACCCTGTATGTGTGTATGCGTCCCACATCTGGATGTTCCCAAAAGCCCCCTGTTCATCCCTTTCTATTTTGTTCCTTCATTTGGTTACATGTATTCAAAGTGACTGCACACTCTAATCTCCTCTTGGGGCCGCGTGAGGTAATATTTTGTCTCTTGGCACTATGTGTTACCGAATATAAGTAAGCATGCAGAGAAAATTGCCTGCCCTCAATTACTCTGATTCCTCAAGCACACATTATTAATTACCTCAGCTTTTCCCTAGCTCGGCAGTCACAATGGACTGCTTCTATTCCTATCTTTTCATACAGGTCATGTATTAAATAGCCTCACTCCTGGGTCATTCCTGAATCAATGAAAATTGCATGGTTTGTGAGTCAGCTTAAGCTCATGTTTACAGATCAGTTCCTTTTTGTTCACTGCCATCAAGTCCGAATAATTATTTTTTCTCTAAGTTTAGAGAGAAATTAATAGATGTATCAGGGTAGAAACTGAATTTATTAACTCTTAATCAATGTAAATCACTCAAAACTACTGATAATATTGTGAGTCTGATTGGAAGGTCTCAAGATTCCTCTTATTCATATGTCTTTGTAGTAAATGAGATAGTTGTAAATGATCAATTAGCATCCTGTAGTTCTACATTAAGAATCAATATTTATGAAAACTATACTGTAATAACATAAAGGAATAAACCTAGGGTTTATAATAATGCCCACTCTAATATAATAATACTGTCTCTTCTATAGTATCAAATGCATGACATGATCATGGTTATAAGAATAGCTTTTAGACTATCCAAGGCCTCAGAATCTCCAGATTCACACACAAATGACATTTCCTGGCTTTACCTGGACTCATCTGCTCTTGAGTGCATTTGTATTGCTATTGAGTTCAGGTTTACCAGTTCTTGGGGGAATCTATAAAAATAAAGCGTTTCAGTAAACATGGAAAAATGTATTTCCTATATAGTTTGTTGAAAAAAACCTAACAAAAATATTTTCAACCATATTTCATTCTGTGTCTATAAACCACCAATTACTTTTATTAAATAAAAGAATAGATTTTACTATTAAGTTTTGAGTTGTTAGATTTTATTTGTCCTCTGAAGCTTAGATCTATGGAAGTAAATTGTTTTAGGATAGGCACATGGTTTCTTAAATATTAAGCAGCGTTGTTCGTTAATGTTTATATCTGATTTCTATGCTTGTATATCTTTTATGTTCACAAATTTGAATGGATATTGTGTATTTAAACATTATTTATAATTTTATTCCTTGAAATCTATTTCCAGAGAGCATTTCTTTAAAGACAGTGTTGGAAACTTAGGTGAATCATAGCCAACACCCTAGTCATCCTTTGATATTCACGAAAACTCATAAATATTAATCATTTTCTGTTCTTCTTCACCATCTCTCTCTATCAGCCTAAGCTTTGAAGGCAATAAGACTGACAATTTCAGGCGATGAATTTAAGTTTTCTCAGGAATCTGAAGATAAACACAAAGTTATTGGGTTATTAGCTTCCCAGTTCTGTATGTTTCAAGTCACGTTTCCTACATAGTGTCTTTAACAATCAACTCACTAGGTTGTAAATCTATATAAATGACCTTCATCCTTGGAAAATGCATATAACCACTTAGTTGAAAGCATATTTTCATATACTTTGTAGGTATATGCTTAATGTGTATGGTTTTGTATATATATTTTCCTTCAAAAATTGTAGTACTTGTCTACTGGGCAAGCAAATGACAATAAATGACATTTTCTTTTATAATAAATTAAATACCATCTCCAAATTGCCAAAGTATGTAACTGTCCCTTTAAATATTTATCGCTGGCCCATTTCAAGTCAGAGGTTTCTTGGAAAAGTCTTTACTCCTGTTTACTGCAAATATCTTTTTAAAGTCTTTAAAATAATATTTACCAGAATTCCCTCTGCCATGTCCTCCAGGTAGTCAATCATCAAGTTGATTCAATTCTTTTTCCAGTTTGCTCTCATGCCACAATTATTCAGCAACCAAAAATATCCTTTGCCTTTATTTTCATGAATAAATGTCCAATTTAATTTTTCTTCAAAGTTCTACATCTGACTACATCTTCCATCAAAACTAAGAGGAGAAGGAAGGGAGGCAGTGTGTTAGAGACAGCAGCATTAATCCCATCTTCGTGATACTAAAACAATAAATCCATCAAGTAAAATTCTGAAAGGAGTGCTGGGAAATGAGGAACACATTCACGGGAATTCAAAAGGAAACAGGAGACAGAGATGCGGGAAGCTGGAAACAGTGGCTTTCAGATTTGGAAAAGAAGCAAAAANACAAAAACAAAAAAACCTAACCTCAGTCCCTGAGCAACAAGATGAAGAAAAGAGGGGTCTTGTCCCAAAAGGGCTACTAAAGCAGAGAGAAGAAAATACCTCTGCCGGCTCCGCAGTCACACAGACTGGCACTCTGCAAACTGCTTATAACAAGGGATCTGTCATCCCTGTAACAGGTAAACGCTATGGAAGTTAGGCTCCTGTCGCCACAGCTCACTGGTACAGGTACCTGGTGGGGAACCATCTTCAGCAACTATCTTACCAAGGTCTTAGCTCCAAAGACCCCCCCCCACTTCAGTGACCAAGAGAATAAGCACCAGATAATCCATGTTGGACAGGAATCTGGTTGAAACTTGGACCCATGTGTGGTGATATTTTGTTTGTGCTATAACAAATAAAGCTTGCCAGAAGATTGCAGAGCTAGCCTCCAGTTAGCCATAGAGGGATTAAAGGCGGTGGCGCACACTTTTAATCCCAGCACTTGGGAGACAGAGGCAAATGGATCTCTGTGAGTTCCAAGGTGCCACCAGTGCCCGGTTTAACTCCAGATTTTTATTATTAAGACTCAATAGAATTCGCACTCCACCCATGGACTCGGATCTAGGTGGTGGGAAGCAGACACCGCACTGAAAAGGAAAAAGCAAAAATGAGAAGATACTCTTAGAAGAAGGACAAGACCTTCTATGTGTGGCTATGAAGTGGAGACAGGGACAGAGACCAGAATGAGAGCACACAGGTATGCTTGGTGCCTGCCTGTAGCTCATGCTTTACACTGTGTTACGCGTTGCTCTCCCGGAATCAGGGGTAGGTATCTTTGTGGACGAGCATTTGGTCAGCCTTTTCTGTGGTTGTGCCTGCTGGTAGGGTGCCTCCAGTATAATGACACATGTAACTAGGTAGTCCCAGGGTACAGAAAGGAAGCAAAAGATAGATTGATCTGCATTGTTACTGTTCATAATACTTGCTTTATTAATCCTCTGCTATCTTGCTGTTCTTTTCCCCTTTCCCGGCATAGACTTTTTTATTACCTGATGGTTACTATTTTCAAAAAAATCAATTTTTTAAAATTAATGTATCCTATGCATAGTTTAGCCCTTTATTTTCTGTCCCATTTGGTTGTGTGGTTGTTACTTCTAGATGCGCATTATGTGAATATCTAGATTGCATTAGAGTCGTTGTTGCTGGTATTTTCGTTCTTTCCTGTAAGTACTTCTAGAGGCAGAGGGTAAGAAGAAGGGTGTTTATAGGAAAAATCCTCTTAAAGAATGGAAGAGATATCTGCCCCAGCCAAAGGACACATCCCAATAGAAACCCAAGAAATATGAATGAGCAAGGGAATGTGACTATCTCAAAGTTTGTAGCTCATAAGCAGTGGCTTTGAATGCATCAAATATATATGCATTGAACTTAATGTATTGAATAAAAATGCATTGAAGTCTTTGAAACATCAGACAAAGTATTAAGCAATATAATTTTAAAAATGACCAATGACCTCAAAGAAGAGAAAATTAAGCAGATAAGGAGAGGGAAGAAGTCAGCTGAGAATGAAACAAGTGATTTACCAGAATACAAATTTTGGTGGGGGGTGCTTTAAATAAAAGTTTGGAAATGGAGTACTTTATAAATCCAACTTTTATATCTAAGTGGAATCACCAACACACTAGAATAAGTGGAAGAGGTAATAACAGTGAATGAAGACAAAGATAGTTTGATGGTTTGCGTAAGAATGGCTCCCATAGGCTCATACATTTAAGTGTTTGGTCATTAGCAAGTGGTTCTGCTTGACAGGGATTAGGAGGTATGGCCTTGTTGGAGTAGATGTGGCCTTATTGGAGGAAGTGTGTCACTGTGGGGATGGGCTTTGAGGTTTCAGGGTCCCAAGCCAGACCCAGGGGCTCTTTCTGCCTGCTGTTTCTGGGATCCAGGTGTTGAGCTCCAAGCTACTCTCCAGCTCCTTGTCTGCCTGTGTACCATCATGCACCCTGCCAAAAAGATAGTAGGTTAAACCTCTGAAACTATAAGCAAGCCCCAGGCAAATTCTTTCTTTTATAAGAGATGCTACAATGGTCATGGTCTGTTCACAGCAATAGAACAGTGACTAAGACAAATGGGTACTTATTATAGTAAGATAATCAATAAAGAAGATTGAATCCACTGTGACCATAGCTTCCATGACTGCTGGCTAATATTTAACAGACTAATCTAAGGTCTAAGAAATGGAGGCATAGAATAAAGTCATATAAAACATATTCAATGAAATTCTAGCAAAAGTTCCTAAAATCCATAAAAAGAATGTATATCAAATAAAGGAACCTGAAATACACATGGCTAGAAAACAATCTCTCCGTGTCACGTTCTAGTAAAAAGGGTAAGAGACCAGAAGTAAGAACAAAGAAAAAATAATCAAAGTTGCAGGACAGAATAATCACGTTATTTACAAGAGAAACTCAGAATTGCATAGCACCACCCAGCAGAAACTAAAAGGCAAGAAAGCATAGAAGAAAATATCTACAGCACTGAAATTAAACAGGATTCATGGTCAAGATTACTGTATCCAACACTCAACTCTTAGTGTGGTGGAAAAATAAAGACCCCACAAGATAAATACAAAGTAAAATCCTTCACAACCACTAAGACACCATTGCTGGAGAGATGAAGAATCTCTCTCTCTCTCTCTCTCTCTCTCTCTCTCTCTCTCTCTCTCT
>LOEQ01008266.1:37146-52355 GCA_001685075.1 Bramus lutescens
AGATAGATAGATAGATAGATAGATAGATAGATAATTATTGATAGGTAGGTAAATGATGACAGATAGAAAGATAGAACACAGAGATATCTGACAATTTAATAATTAATCCCACTCTTACATAACTAATGTGTGTGAAGAAAAAGTAGTAAAACAGAATTTTGCTGTTGTTTCCAATATACTCCATAAATATTTTGAATGCAGAAAGGGTTAAAATAATATTACTTACCCATTGATCTCCATTAAAGTTCAATGACCTCTAATATGTTATTGAGCAGCTATTCCTAAGCTCAAAGCGCTGAGAAGAAATAAAAATCTCTTATCATACTTGATAGCTGAAACAGAAAACCACAGGCTTCACACTCAAATTGTCTCCAGTATGATTAAGGGCGGTTCCCTGAAACTTATGAGGCAATTATCTATAAAATAACAATTATTAATGTCCCCTTGTCTCCTTTTTCAAGAAGAAAAAAAGTATGGTTGCATTCATTTTTCCCATTTCTCTGCACTTTGAATTTCTTCAAGGCCAGGATTGCGTTAAAGTTACTGCATCCTCCATTGGGATGCAGTCTGACACATAGCACAACACTCCACAGATGGACGGAATAAACAGATGGATGATGGGATTATTAATGCTCATGAGAAGAAGAATTAATTCCTACGACTGGTACATGTAAAGGAAGATCCCCAAAGAAGATGAGAGTTGAGCTTGACACCAAAGGACACATGGGTTTAAAGAGGAAGTGGTTCCCATCATGGAAAGAATTTCTGCAGCCTCCATGTACCTTCCAAAGGGTCGCAAGAACATACTTCTGTATGTCAACCCCTATATAGACAGTATGTATATTGATAAGTATTTTTCCGAGAATTTTCCTGAATGCCCCACATCTTCTTCACAGGGCTTCTGATTATCAAGTCTAGCAAGCAGAAGTACTTTAAATTTCAGATCATCTGCCTGTAATGTCAGAATTAAAAATAGTTGGAATTTAATTACCTAAAATGTATCTCCTTCTCTCTTTTTGCCATCTCCCCTACTTCAAGTCAATTTGAAAAGGGGGGAAACAAAGAATCACCAGGAGAGGCTGTTTCATGGGTTTTTGTGCCCTCTGGTGGTGATTCTAGGGAGATGCATAAATGCCATATGCGATCAAATCTAACGGTATAGAAAGGACTGTGCTCCGGGCTCAGAGTCTATGTTCTCCCATCTGAAATAACAGCCACATAATATAAGGAGTAATCGTGTGGAACTCAGAACAGGTCAACTACACCCACGCTTTTATAGTCCTTCATCTTTTAGAGGCAACATGGCCTCATACTAGTTATTAAAAGGGAATATTGTCCCATACAAATGGGATCGTTTCCATTACAGCATTCAATATAAGTTAAAACTGCTACATTATTGTGACATTTTCCATGACAATTCAAATATTATACCTTTAAGCCCATTAAGCAATGAGATAGCCAACATTCACAGAAATGTGGTAGCTTTTTGTATGGCGTTTGTAAAGAATGCTAAAATTAAGAAAGTAAACAACTCTCTTTTCTCTGAAAATTGTTTCTATTTACAGTAAGCTTTAGATCAATTTACAAGATTTTGTTTTCTCCCCTTGCACATGTTGGGAAAGTACTCCAACATTAATCCGGACACCATACCTTAAGTTTATTTTATCCATTTATTCATTGGACACTTCTTACATGTATACATTTAGATTATATCCACCTTTACTCTCTACAACCCCACTAACCCTCTCCAACCTTTCTTTCTTCCTTCCCTTTTCCCGTTTCTCCCCCTCCTTTCTCCCTGTCCTCTTCCTCCTCCTTTTCTTTCTGTTCTCTTTAAAAGCCACTGAGACCAATTAGGATTGAGCCTTTCATTGCCAACAGCTATATGCTACCAGCAAGTGTGTGGGTGTTGGGAACTTTTTCCTACCTCATCCCTGCTGGACTAGGGACTGGATTGGTCTGGTTCAGGTCAGGCTCAGACACTGAGTCTCTGCTTTCCTGAGAGCAGTGGTCCTGCTGTGGTCTGAAGACAGCATCTACTGCAGTCCTCCCTCGCCTACCTCTGGCTCTCTGGCAAAAGACGACTGAGGAATGGAATACCAATCAGGACCAGGAGGGGCTTGACAGCATCTCCCTCAAGCACTGGTAGGCAGAGGTTATAGAGAGAAAAAGTAAGTGAGAAGCAGAAAAGTTCCCCTCGCCAGGCATCTGCCTCATGAAAGCATAGTGGAAGTATCTCTGGGGACTGGCAGGTTGCGATTAGTTGAAACTAGCCTGCTCTGATTGGCTGAGTGCTGGAAATTTTTTAAAGTGCATTCTGCATGATAGGCTTTCCTTTGTGTGCTAAGTTGCAATTTGGGGCGTAGATTCAAGACCACAGAAGCTGACTTGAAGCCAACGTCCACCTAACACTGGGTTGTTTCTCCTGCTTCAAGGTAATAAACCAGACCTTCATCAGGTCAAAATGTAAAGAAAGGTTTTATTCTTCATTGATGGAATTGCTATTTTAAAAATAACTATATGAACAATGTCATCAAAGGACATGATAACATGGATGGGGGAAATTTCATAGCATCACACCCCTAAACAAAAAAAAAACTACAAGCAACTAATAACTTCTGGGAAAAGGAATATTAATCTATGCCCGGTTATTGGATATATAATGTGGGGTGCTCAGCTTTGAAGTCATATATTCACAAGTAACAAAACTGGACTCAGCAGGTTGTATGTCTGAATGTGTGTGTGTCCATATGTGTCTGTGTGTATAATGTGTGCATATCTGCATGTGTGTACATACAGGTACATGTGTACATTTGTATGTGTGTAACAATAATGATAAAAGACAGAGAGGCTGTCAGGGACAGAAGAGGGGCAGGTGGGGGAGAGGAGTGAGGGAAGATGGGAGGGGCTGAAGTGAGAAGAGGGAAGGGGAAATGGTGTAATTCTATTCCAGTTAAACAAGAATTTTTTACAAAGGATGAGAGTCAAAAATACATAGAGGTTGTATGAGTACTTTGAGAATTCCATACAATGTATTTCTTATCAAAATCACCTCTTTCCCTACTCTGCCCCCAGACCCATCATCTCTTCCTTATCTACCGCCTAATTTGGGTTCTCCATTATTTAAAGCCATCCAATACAGTTTCAACTTCCTGTATACTCTTGGATATAGGGCCTTCACTGCAGCTCTGTCTACCTACAAGAGACCACGCCCTTAAAGAAAACTAACTTCCGCTTTCCCAGAAACAATCAATTGCCATCAGCTCACTCTCTCGAGGATTTTATGCTCACCTGCCAGAATTTTGTTTGCCTTGAGCTTGCACAGATTGTGTGTCTACTAAATCTAATGTTGTGAATTCCTACGCACAACTCCACCTGTCTCCTTGTCGTCTTGCAATCTTTCTGCCCCCTCTCCCACGGTGCGTGCTGAACTGTGGCAGTAAAGCCTGTGTTGGAGATCTCCCTTAAGGGGCTGACCGTTCCGTTATTGCTTATTGCTTACACCTTTACCGGGTCTGGGACTCAGTATTCATCACCTTCTGCAGGAAAATAAAATATAGCTTCTCCGATGAGTAGATATTAGACCTTCAAATGAACTTTAAAAGCAAGCCAAGAGTCAGGGCATGAGGGTATAGTTCTGGGATGCAGTGCAGCTCTGCGTGCCATTCCTGGTCCTGGGGGAAAGGGGAAGAAAAAAGAAAAGGAAGGTAGAAAAACTCATTCAAAGCAACTAACCATAAAAAGATAAAAAGACTAGTAGGCAAATAAAATCTCCTTTCCTAGTGACACTGTTATGAGCAGATAGAATAAACAGGCATTATATAGGAGTAAAACTAATAAAGAAAATGATTAAAATGGGATTTTCAGTACCTTTAAGGGACATAATGGTTGCGCACACTTTAAGATCTTCCGCGCAATGAGTCATCTGTAAACAACACAGGCAAAAACCTTTCAAGCTGCCCAGAGCACAAAACACAAAGCGTATTGTCGCCTTACAAGCACCAAATATCTACACATTCATCATACCTAAGACATGCTGTGCGTTCTTGCATTAAAAAGAGGAATTTGGCTAATGGCTTAAATAGTTTTAATGAGTTTTCGGATCATATAAATGCCATCATGGGCAGAATAAGAATACATTTAATTGTCAATTTAAAAAAAAGTAGTGTTTCTAGTTCTTGTCTGAAACATTTGCATGATGTTTCTAAGCCGCGTTTTGATTCTGGTTCCTTTCGTTTTTTTTTTTTTCTGTAAAATGTGCAGTCTTTACCTTGTGGAAATTGACAATAAATAAAGCTATGAAAACTTTTCATTTCTGCAAAGACTATATGCAATTAATTCTGCCTACAGCTTAATTTCTGATACAGCTAGAGTTATTTATTTCCTCATGTCATGATGACCTCTACTTTAAGGAAAAGATCAGAAAATATTTTTCCTTTTCTGTCTCCAAATTAATTATCAATGAGTCATCTATTTATAACATGGACGTTTAATGAGGATTCAGAAAACTAGAAATGCCATCTCTAAAAAGAATTTCCCCTCTGCAACCATTTTTATTGATTTGTATTAAAGATTTTATATATGCATAAACTGTGTTTTAATAAAATCCACTTCCACAGCCCTACATACACACCACTTTTCTCTCCCAAATTCATGTACTCTTATTTCTCAAACCTTCTGTGTCCCCTTAGTGCTCTCTGTATGTACATGGATGTAAGACCATCTACTGGAGGATAGGGAGCCTCTCAAGGATGCATCCATGAAGAAAATTGACTCTTGCTCCTGGAGGACCTATCAATCATGGAAGGTTCTTCAGAAAGCTTAGGCTTCCTGAGCCATCTCCCGTCTATGCCTGGATTAATTCTCACTTGAGCTTGCAATGGCCTTGTGTATGCAGCTCCGGTTTATGCCATGTCTAACAAACACCATTTCACTGCAGATGTCTGCTACCACTGGATATTATGATCTTTCTACTTCCTCTTCCAGGACGACCCTTGAACCTTGGAGGGAGGAGTGTTATACAACGTTTTATAGGCAATTATATCCAGGAAGGCATAACTTCTAAGTTGTACACATCATACCCATAGCTGGCTAAGTAGGACTACTTCCCATGCATTTCAGATTGTGGTTTATCTTTTGTTTAACAAATTAAAATATGTATTCTTAAATCAAAACAGTGCATTCTGTTAAAAGAACAGCCAAAACCATTACTTGATTTTTTTATTTGTATTCTTTCATAAAAACTGACAGTATTAACATTAAACAGTTATCCTCATAGGATTATTATAAAACCTGGATTTGTATGCAGAAGTCAAGAAGGTTGGAAATCGGGCCCATGTATAATCTTTTCGCACAGGTTATTCAAAAGTTGATGTTACCAATGGGATAAATAAGTGCTATGCGCCGTTAGGAATGGGAGTCAATTGTGACAGCTGGGATGACTCTTATTGCCACTTCCCCATAATGTTTCTGCTCTGGCTCAACTGTGACATCTGTGAATCTTAATGCTTTACTTCTGTAATGTCTACTGAAGGAAAGTACCCACTGTTCATTTATCTTGTAAACAAATCCTGAAAAGTTATGAGGTCCAAGGAAAGTCCTTGGTGACTATAAAGCCTTAGGATCTTCATCTCCATCTTATAACTTTGCTGGACAAATGCTAGACAAGAGCCCTTTATTGACTGAGCTACACCCTCAGCTCTAATGACCAAATATGGGATTTTTGTTGGTATGCCGTTCAAATCCTTTCCTAACTGAATCAAAACCTGTTTTAGGGCAAGAATTACTTTGTTGAATTGAATTCTGCAATCATTTGGATTAATTTTATACCAAGTCTTTTTAGACTTCATTTCAACACACGTCCAGTTTTTGCTTTCATGCATAGTTATTTAATAGAATTATGCTTTCAAAAAACCTTTCAGTAAGGCTTTATATAAAAGCTTCTCTTCATTTGAAAATTTCTTAAATTTCTTTTATTGATTAAGCTTAACATAGAATTTGTCTATGAGTATATTTAGTAAACAGTATTATGATGTTCTGTCACATTAGCTAAACAATTGCAGTAAGTTCCTTCCTAAAACTTAAACTTCCTCAGCCATGGGAATATACAAATATATATATATATATATATGTGTGTGTGTGTGTGTGTGTGTACATCAACATGTATGTGTATATATACACATATGCACATATACATACATGTATATGTGCATGTGTGTGTTTATATATATGAATCTCTATGTACATGTATCTCCATATATATGTATATATACTTATACACATACACACTCTCACACACACCTTTATCCATTCTTCTGTTGTACTGTTAAGTTGGTTTTATAAGTAATCTATTGTGAACAGTGCTTTGATAACTGTGCCATGCAGCAGATCTATTTTTAGTTCTTTTAGAAACAACCCTACAACTTTTAAGAGCAAAAGCCCTCCTGGTATCTTCAAAGGAACCAACGGTCCTGCTGCTAACTGCCTGTGGACAGAGCACTTCTAGTAGCTCAGAACCAACTGTAGATCAATGTGAAATTAATCCCTGGCTGCCTGGAATAAGAACTCCTGCACTAGGTGAAACTGCACCCAGATAACACCTTGGCTCAGCTGGCTTTCTCTATAGAGCAAACACCGATTTCTCATGTCATCTGGCATTTGGTCCTTTCCACTTGATACTGGCCAGAGCCTTCTGTATAAAGCATAAGAATCTCATTTTGAATCCCTAGCACTTTAACAAAAAGAAAAATCTATGTGCAGCCATGCATATCGGAAACGCAGGGGTTATTTATGAATGAGGAGGCAGCAATGCCTTGAGATTTGTGGCCACCTAGGCTAGCTAATTGATTGACTTCATGTTCGGTGAGAGACCTGTCTCAAGAAAGTACTTGCTGGAGATCTTAGACACTACCAAGGTAGCTACATATAGTACTGCTCAATAACATCTGAGAACTGTCTATAAAATATCTGTCTAACAATATGACACTCTAAATCTTTTTATACTCCAATTGAAAGAACCATGGGACAATGCCATTGAAATCAGATATATACTCTGTTGGAATAATCAAGATATAGAGCCAGGGATGAAAAGAAGTATTGGATAAAGATTAAGTGATCAGCTATTTAGGAATACATGCATCCCATTTGTACAGGTGACTGACACCAGTGTCCTCGATTACAAACGAATCAGAAAGGAAAATGAACTGCAAGAGGTAGAGGCAAACCTACAGTAGAAGCTGGAGAGTGAGTTGTTCCCCTTACTGAGTGCTAGAACGAACAGTCAGAAATTCACTAGCGTTGTTGTCCCCACCATCACACCACCAGCTTCACCTAAGTGATGCTGACAGGGCAAGACAGCAAGGAAGAAAACCACATCTTTGAACTTCCTTATAGATTCACTAAGGAACACACTATTCTGGGTTATGAAGCAAGCTACATATATATAACCAAAGTGAAATTAAACACAAAATAAAAATGTGTAAGGTATCTGGAAAATAACCTAATGGGTGGAAATTGAGGATCATAGTAGAAGAAGACACCATACAAAAAATTAGAAACTGCTATTACTTAAAGGAACATCTCAAAAAGCACATAAAAGACCAACAGTGCACATGTCTAAAACAAAACAAAGTATTTATTTTATACAACAGTGAAAGTTTTGCATAATAAGCCAAGCTCTTGCTTTAGGAAATAATTAAAAGTAATAAAATTAAATCTAAAGTAAGTAAAATCACTTTATATTATAAATTAGAATTGAAATAAAAATTTAACTTTAAGCTATAAATATTTACAACATACGCAATAGATAAACTGTTCATCTCATTATTGGGAGTATATCTCATAAAATTTACACAGTTAACCTGCAAAAAGGTAGATATTAACATTCACAAATAAGAAATTCTTAAACATTAAAACTATACTAAGATATACTTCCTTAGTTTTATGATTAATCCATTGCTTACTTATTTTTATCACATATAAAAACAGCAAAGAAGTCACAAACATTTCTAGATACCAGGTGTGTCTGATGAATATCATGTGGATGTGAACATGAAATTAAGACACAAGATCTCAGCAGTTTTAGAGATGATTCCTTAATTAGGACTAATTTATGTACAATATCTACCAAGTCCAGAATAAGACATGAAAATTCACATTTTAAGCCAACTTCTCTAGCCACCCCAATGCAGCACTGACAAGAAGAGGCATGGAGAACTTCATTAAGACTATAGGAGTACAGAAAGCACAGTATTGGCTAATGAAAACCAAGGTGCATACAAAAGTGATCGGGAAACCATCTATTTTATAAGTTAAATTATAATGTGAGAAAAGAATATATAATCAGTCATTTATATTCTCTGATACATAACTTTAGCATTCTAGTTGAAAGAAAAAGCTGGGTACCCTTTTAGAGTCCCATGGCACTACAGTTAGTTCTGAACCCTGTCTCATTATGAGCTGCTGGTTTGCAAGACTGTCCACAGTTCAGAGATATTATTCAGCCCAGCACTCAGGAATGGACCAAATGTTTAAGAAAGTCTAAAGCAAAATAAATACTATCTTGTGTTTATATAACTAAATCAAATTATCAGGACAATATCTAAAGGGAGTTATCCTGACCTTGCCCCATATTTTAATAATCGACTGCTCTCTGAGACAGCGAAATTTCAAATATTTAAGCTGAAGACATCCTCAATTTTTCATTTTAATTCTGGAACTAATTCTGTTTTACAGGCTTACTCACTCACATGTACTTAAGTATTCAAAATCGTCTGCTCTCTAAAGCACACAAGAAGATGATTCCTCAGACCTTCAGCATAGACTAATATACATATGTAAATATTTATTAATATTGGAATGATGAGCTGTAATAGACTTCAACCAACTTAATTTTTAGAATACAACTTCCTTAAAATGAATACATTTCATCCAGAAGAAGGCGGAATTGAGTTGGCACCTGTGCAAGAATTAAAAGACATGCATGTACAAATAGAAGCATATCTATACTTCTTTAATATCACAAACTGGTTGGGAAGGTCTGTAGGCAGAGGCTGCTCATTCGTTCCCGGCCACCCAGACCTGAAATAATCACATAGAAACTGTATTATTACAACACTGTTTGGCCTATTAGTTCATACTTCTTATTGGCTAGCTCTTATATCTTAAATTATTCCAATTCTATTAATCTGTGTATCACCAAGCTGTTGTAGCCTTCCAGTAAGGTTCTATCCAGCATCCAGCATCTGTCTCCTGCAGTGGCTACATGGCTTTTCCCTGACTCTGCCTACTCTCCCTGTATATCTTTCCAGCCTGGCTATAGTCTGTTAAGCCATTGACCAAAAGCAGCTTCTTTATTAACCAATGGCAATAAAACATACTTACAGCATACAGAGGGGAATCCAACATTACCTCCCCTTTTCTGACTAAATAAAAAGGAAAGCTCAACTTTAACATGGCAAGATTACATACAAGAAAACAGTTAACAGGCAAGAATTATAGTTACAATATTTATATTTTATCATTTATCATAACTAAGGAAACTATATAACTATCCTTCAACTCCATCAAAGACTCCAGAAGGATATTTATTTTGTAAGTAAATAGTGCATTGTAAGCAACTTCTAAAACTTTAGAATTGATAGAGATATCTTGCTGCCTGGACAGTCATCCAAAGTTCTTCAGTAACATTGGGGCACCCATCTTCATCCTACAAGCCCATAGTGTCTAGCAGATTTTCCACGAAGGAAATTTCAAAAACAGTTCCACCTATATTGGCAGTATGTCAGTCACTTTCTTCTGTGTCCTATAGAATGTGTAGCAGACTCTTTCATAAAGTAGGAACCCTAAAGCACTGTCTCACCTTTAGGCAAATTCATCAGTCCTGTATGTCCAGCTCATACAGCCTGACATCAAGCAGCCCAGGCAAGAGCAGTTTCTATATTATCCAGTGGTATTCACAGAATACAGAGAGGAATCCCACATCAAATATCACTCATGAAAACAATATGTTAAGCAATCAAACTGTCCTAATTAGGTTTCTGTGGCAACAATAAAACATTGACCAGGAACAAGCTCGGGTAAGAAAGGGTTGCTGTGACTTACTATAAAAGGGGACTGTGCATTGGTTTCCTTACAGTCTGTAAAATCTTCACCCCTGTCATTTATCTTTATCAAGAGGTTTCTCCTTTTCAAACCAAAGCTTGATTAATTTTGAGGGTATCTATAGCTTTTCGTCTCCTATGGAAACAAAAGTAAAACTCCTTCCCCAATGTAGCACATCTCCTGTTTTCCATTCTGAGGTCAAGACATCCTTAAAATACACTGACTGATTCAGTTCACAAGATTTTTTTCTAGACTTACAAATATAAAATAGACTATTGAATATTTTCTTTAATTTTGCCAGATACAAATAGACTTAATATTGTAACTACAATTATTACTTGATACCTATGTGGTTATATGTAATTTTAATATGTTAAAGTTCAAACCTTCCTTATTATTTAGACAGAAAGGGGGAAATGATGTGAGATTCCCCTATGTATGCTGTGAACATGTTTTATTATCATTGGTTAGTAAAGAAGCTTCTTTGGCCTATGGCAGAGCAGAATAGAGCTAGGCATGAAAACTAAACTGAATGCTGGGAGAAAGAAGACAGAATCAGGGAGATGCCATGAAACTACCAAAGGAGAAAGATGCCAGAACCTTACTTGTAGGTCAAAACTTTGTGGTGATACATAGATTAATAGAAATGGGTTAATTTGAAATGTAAGAGCTATCTAGGAATATACCTGAACCATCAGCCAAACAGTGTTGTAATTAATATAGTTCCTGTGTTAAGGTCTGGGCAGCCAGGAAACAAAAGTACATTCTCCATTTACAACTTACAGTTTACAGTTCATCATCAAGGGATGCCAAGGCAGGAGTTCAAGGCAGGAGGCTGGAGACAGAAACTGAAGCAGAGATGATGGAGAAGCGCTGTTTACTAGTGTGCTCAGCTTATTTTCCTATAGAATGCAGCACCCCTTGCTAGGCATAGCACTACTCACAGTGTGCTGGGCCTTCCCTCAGCAGTCATTAGTGAGGAAGGGCCCACAGATGTGCCCACTGGCCAACCTGATGAGGGTACTTACTCTGTTGAGTTTCTCTCTTCTTAGGCCTGTCTAGGTTTGTGTTAACTTGACAAAAAACTAACTGAAACATCATCCTCTGATCAAACCCAGACTTGAAACCATACAAGCATTTTCTAGAAACCTGAACAAGTTGTCTGAAATCGTTTCATGCCCAAATTTCCTTAATAAGAAAATAATTTTGCAACCTTTATCACTTTGTTAGAGATTTTTTAGTGGAAGAAAGGGAAAACACTACCAAGATATATTCAGTAACGAGCACTTTTGTTCTTTTCTTGTTGGAAGGAACTGGTGACCAAAAGGGGAGTCTGAGGGCAAGAGAACATGAGTGCTCAGTCTTAGAAAGCAACCTTCTGTCTCTTTGTGTACTAGTCATTTTCTCTTTTTGGACAATTCCTACCACATCAACATGACCAATTGTCTGCATACTGAAGTCTGTCAAATTCTCTCAGAAAATAACACCCACAAAAACAAAGCATATTGTGACATCATCAACCTGAGCAATCCTGGGACCCGGTAAAATTGACACTATAATTAACCAGTACAGAGTTGAAGATGTAAGTCTTCATATCCGATTAGGCCTGATCCCCAATCATCACCATGTCACAAGCCATACTAGGGGCAATGGTGAATTGCCTTGATTATCAACCAAAGCTAAGCACTGCCATGTCTTGTTAATATCAAGGGATGCTCTAAATTGGAAAAAACAGAACCTGGAAATGTCGGCATTTTTTCTACCTGTGAACACAGGAGAGGATGCCCTAATAAGATAACAAAACTTACTGAGTGTTATGTCTCCTCAAGGAAAGAACTGAAGAGGAACTTCACACCATAGCTACTGTCAGAATTCAAGGTCAAAAATCTAAAAAGAAAAGTAAATACCTAAGATTATTAAAAAAATGGATTGACCAGTTTGTTGTTCTGTATGTCTTTAATGGACAAGATCCCCACAATAAAATTATGGAGTTGAACATGAAACTTCGTCACTGCAGGGTTGTCAAAGTGATTGTTCTATTACAGCAGATGGCATGAACACACACCTAGTAAAGCTGCCCACAAACATTCAGACTGTGTCCTTGAAGAGAAATAAGGAAAAAATACTTAGACTAGAGCTGTCATGGGTCCCATTTCTTCTTCTAAACCCTCCACATCAAGAGATCAGGACCAGCAGTGGCAGAATACTCTTCCCTGTTTAAACCAGACTCTAGCTACTTCCTATTGGGTGTGAAGCAACCAGAAATAAGACGTCAGGACTTGGCCCCCATTTAGTGGTCCTCAGCAGCCTGAAGGGGTTCTCTCTGTCACTGCCCCCTGATGTCATGAATCCATTCTGGGGATCTACTTGTAAGACTTTGTATACTCTCTTCTTGGTTCCGCAAACAACAGTTCTTGCTCACACGTGGTATTAACTCCATCCCTATTTTAGCTTCAACAGCATCTGACAGCGCTACCCTGTGCATCTGCTATTCTGGTAAAACCTGCCCAATACAGTTTTAGGTACTTCATCTGATTCATCTGTGCCCTTTGGGACAATAAGCAGGTGAGATTTAGATCATACACCACTCAGGTCACTCCATTTCATTCTTTTTAATACTTTGCTTGTATGTCTGTTTTTTCTGTCTACTTTACATATTTGAGATATCACCCACAGCACTGTTAAGCTTATCCAATGCTTCCACTTGTGTGGATTTTGTTTAGCATTTCATGAAGTTTACTACTTGTTAGAACTCCCTTTCGGTTCTTGTTTTATAATTTTCCCCCAAGGAGGGTTTCTTTCTTTCTTCATTGTGATCCATTGCTCTTTATGTCTCTGTTGACTGCCTGGAACGTCTGGTTCATGTTGGAATATGTTTTTCTTGCTGCCTTTGTCTTGATTTTGGTACAGTGCAGGCAGAGTAGACTGCAGCGTCTGCCTGATAGATGCTGGGCTTCATCACATATGTTTGTACTACTGGCATATGCTTTTGATACTAGGTTTGTTTCTTCTTTATCCTACAATGTATCTACCTCATTTCTACATAGTCCTAAGATAGGTCACTAACTAAGCAGCAGAGTCCTTATTCTTAATTCATAATCACAGTGGCTTCCCGACTTAGTGGCTGAAGCCCGCAAACTGAACTCTTAAAGTCTTCCAGTATGGCATATCTTTGAATATTTCTGCTAATCTTTTAACCTTACATCTTAAAATGACTGTGTGGAGTTACAAGCAATCAATGCATAATCAAAATACCAAACAAAAGCTAAGTAAGTCACACTTTTCCTCCACATTTCTGGAATATCATAGAATTTCACTTCTTCTAACATTTTTCAGCCCTGTACCTCTCTAATTTTCTGCCCATCACCACAACTAGCACTCTCTTCCCTTGGAATCAACTTCCAACTTCCCTGCACCAGAGAAGTCAGAATCTCCAGTTAGATAACCTGGGCTAAAGTGGTCTTCCACTTAGTGGTCCTATGTTGTTGAGGATCACATGGCTATTCCACCTGGTATCAAGTATGTGAATACAATTGTTTCTTATACTTTGTCTGAAGTAAGAAGTTTCCTGCTCCATAGACAATTGCACTAGTTAGTTTATTAGGTCTGCATGATACAATTCCTCACTTGCCTTACACGTTTGGAATCTTAATTTCTTCACATATGATAAATATTTTCTCTTTAAAACTTGTAGTAAGAGTAAGAATTTTGGAAAGCCAAGTTATATTGCTAACAGTAATAAATTCACAATAAACTATTGGATTCCTCCAATATACCACGCATCCTGTGTATCACACATTTGAAATTCTTATTATTAATCAGAAATTTAGAAGACCAGTACTTTCCCCATTTTAATTGAGAGAAAAAATAAAATAGCCATCAAACTCTCACACACAGCTTTGTATTCAGGAAGAAGACTAAGGGGGTGTGTCCTCAAAGCTTTCACTGTGCTGTCATTCAAGAATAATGAAATAATATGGAAACTGAGAAAGGACAGCATAGTGATTAGCACTCAGAAAAGAGGATTTAGGAGAAATTTTGTGAAAAGTCACACAACAGGAGCATAATGTTAATTAATATTACCAGCAGAATAAAATGAGAAGAAAACAAGCATTCCCAGAAATACTCACAGTTAAGAAGGCACCAGGAAAAAATTAAGCTTAGCAATTCATGCATAGATGAGGGAAAATTAATGACTATAAGTAACTAAAAGTTTAAATGAATTCATGATTTGGTCTTTGAAGGAAGAAACAAGGAACACAAATCCCTAAAATTGGATGTTAGTAAGAACTGGTATGAGATTTTCTGCTTATGAAAGATTTGTAAATCATCAAGAGGCTGCACTATATTATTTAAAATTCTTAGGGGATTAACTATCACCCCTAGGTATTAAGACAGTTTTGGAAAGATCAGTCATTTTTGGCAGTACATTTGGAACAAAATGAACCATGGGTCTCAGAGAGCAGACTACTGGCTAAGAGTTTTAGAGCCAAATGGCAAACACATTGACCTGGGTCTGCTCATTTCTCCTCTTGGGTCCTCCACTCTTCCACAAGTCCAACAGAGGCCTAGATTTTACAATAATTCACACACTTTCTAAATCTGTGTGCTTAATGTGACACTGGAAACTTTCACATAAAATCAATGTAAATTAAGTCAACTGGATGCATATTACTTACCTAAATTACATTGCATTATATTAAAATTGGTTATGAATTACTATGATTACTATATTAACAGCATGGGACTCTTGGACATCATCAGTGTCCTTTTGAAAAGCTGAGTGTGTGTGTGTTTTCACATAAGTGCCATATCACATAAAACAAATTATTTAGTGAAACTTCATTTGTTGAACCTCATAGATTTTTTAAAATGCACAGAAATCAGAGAAGGATGGCTATTGAATATGGTGTAGATGATACATCTGAAATATTAAATACTCATTAACTGGCTTCTTCTGGCTGCTTTCTTCTATTGACATGAAGACATTGATGTCAAGCTGGCTATATTTTTGTTTCGTTCCAAGATTTCCTTTGATTTTTTTGATTCTTTTTTATTTTATTTATTTATTTTTTTATACTTTTTTATTAAAAATTTCCACCTCCTCC
>LOEQ01008266.1:56203-69051 GCA_001685075.1 Bramus lutescens
ACTGCTTGGCCTGATAGGTCAGAACATAGGAAGGCAGGGAAGACAGAACAGAATTGTGGGAGAAAGAAAGCAGAGTCAGGCAGATGCCATGCTTCTCTTACCCAAGATGGACAGTGGTTAGACTCATGGTGGTAAGCTGCAGTCAAGTGGCAATGCACATTAATAGAAATGGGCTAATCAAGATGTGAGAGTTAGCCAGTAAGAGGCTAGAGCTAATGAGCCAGGCAGTGTTTAAATGAATACAATTTGTGTGTTGTTATTTCGGGTGTAAAGCTAGCAGTGCGGGAACCAGGCAGGACGAAAAGCAGGACTGCTCGCCTCTTTACTACAGGCAGGGAGAACAGACGAGGAGAATTCTGGGAAGAGAAAACAGCAGAGACGCAGTCACCAGTCAGACACAGAGGAGGCAAGATGAAAATGCCTTACTGAGAAAAAGTACCAAGCCATGTGGCTAAACATAGACAAGAATTACAGTTAAATTTAAGTTGTGAGACTTAATTAGGCCAAATGGTTTATAATTCATATAAGCCCTTGTGCGTTTCTTTGGGACTGAATGAACAGCTGCAGGACTGGGCAGGACAGTAACTTCCATCTGCACATGAGTGATAGCAATGTGCTTATTTCAGATGATTATAAAATAATTATAAATTGGCTATGTGTAAGCAGATATCTATATATGATAACAAGATTTTACAGATGTATAAAAGGAGTAGCAGACAGTATAGCTTTTTGTTAAAAGTACATAAAAAATTAGCACATATTAAAACTTTCCCATGTGACCTACCAAATTATAGCCTTTAAAACAAATTTGACATTTGTGTGTGTGCATGAGCCTTGTGCGTGGCAGGCAATGTCATTGGCCACTCATAATATTCAGTCCATCTTGCTTTGTTTCTCGTTTCCTTTTAAAATCAGCCTTTACATTTACTTATTTCTGTTCATACATGTCAGGGTAGGATGGGTGTGTGCACAGCAAGGGGCTCTCAGTAGTGTGCCATCATCCACAAGGCACAGCATATGTGCAAAAGTCAGAAAAGAACTTTCAGGAAGTCAGCTCTCTCCTTTCATCATGTGGCTCCAGGGATCAAACAGAGGTCATCTGTCTTGGCATCAAGTCCCTTTTCCAGCCATGTTGCTATACCCTGAACCCATTTTGTTAGTGATCTGGAAGATGCCAGTCTACCCAGTGAGCCCCAGGGGGGCTTCTTTTCTTGCTTCTCCCTCAGGAGTGCTAAGATTACAAATGCCTACTGACTTTTTTTGTTTGTTTGATTTTAATATGATTTTTATGGATTGAACACATGTCCTCAGTGCTTGGAAAACAAGCACTTTGCTGACTGATCCCTCTCCCCAGCCATATTTTCCTATTTCTTTCCATTTAAAATTTAGAAGAAAGCAGTGTTGTTCATTTAGCCATAATTCTTTCATATATATATATATATNNNNTGAATAAAACGTGCATTGTTCCCTCTCAGACATCTGTGCTGGATAGTATAAACAAATGAAAGTGAATAAAATACGTTCATGCCTTAAAGGAACTTTTCAAAGCTAAGTGTGAATATAATAGAGAAAATAGTATCATTGGGTTAAAGAGAACACCCTCAGAGAGGATGAAAAGTAGCATTCCAGAGGATTCAGTGTTTAATTGGATTTGAAAAAGCCAAGTGTCTTGACAGAAGGAAAGGGTGCGAGGAGTCTAACCCAGACAAGCAGGAAGCTAGGTATAGCTTGGAACCCAGTCCTGTGCTAAATACCCAGAAATGTCAGTTGAACATGGGGAGTCCATTCTTTTCAAATCCAAAAGAAAGTGGAATTCATAATTAAAGAGTTAATAGTGCTTATGTCAGAGAGCCATATGGAGTTGTTGAAATCTTCCAACATACCGAGAGATGTCAGTGGAACTGCTGTAGAGGAAAGCAGCAATAACAGCAGCAACCCATGAGTTCTGTAAGGTGTTAGATTTGTAACAGATCAGAAAGGATGAACAGAGATGAGGAGATGTAAAGCATGGGTAAATGCAAGTTTTCACGGAGATGTAGTAGGAAGTGGGTGTGGTCTTTCTGTGTGAGTTCGTTCTTAGGGGCCTGGCAAGCTATCCAGAGCACTAGCCATAGCCCACAGGTCCCATCCAATCCTGATTGGCTGTGTTATGCCTGAGTCGCGAGACACCCCCATATTCCCCCCACCCCAACCCCTGCATGTGCCAGCAGGTCCACCACAGAAGCCGACTTCCGATTCAGTTACCCAAGGTTTCTTTTATGGTCCAGGCTTGCAAGCAGGGGCTTTGTCCCACTCACTGACTCAGTGGATGCTGGAGAAAGACCCTGAGCTCACAGTGCAGGGGGTCTTTAAAGGGAAAAATCGCAAGTAGAGAGTTACATACCTTGGCATTACCAGATTGCAAGTCAAGAGGGGATTGTTGTAACAAACAAACAAACAAACAAACAAACAAATAAATAAATAAATAAATTTTTATGTCTAGCTTCTGATTGGCTGTCCTCAAGTCTCTGGGAAGTCAGGTAGTTTGGGGGCCTGTTGTGGCTTTTCTCTGAATTCACAGGCATACATGGGACTGGGCGCCTGGGGTAGGGTGCCCGCTAGGTTAGGCTCTCACAAAGATGGGGCCTGGGTTTTGATGGCCTCAATCTTGTCTCTTCAGCTGTGTCCATTGTCTTCCTTTCTTTCCTTGCCTGAGTGGTCCCCTGGGCTGTTCTTCAGTCTCCCCTGACCACTACTCTTTCCCCAGATCTCTGATTCCTCTTTCTCCTTTGAGTGTTAGACCTCTTCTATCTACTAAATCCTGGTTTCCAAATCGGATTGGTGGTCTAAAGTTCTGTAGGTGATATCGAACCCTACCAATGTTGGCCAAGCCAATTCACAAGCATCCCAAATACAAAAGACAGTCTTTCAGAAAGCCACATAGACAACTCCTACAACACAAAGAATTTTGCTATGTAGAATCATTTAGTTTGTAAAATACAATGATTTTGAAAAGACTCCAACTTATTGTCCAAAATTTCCACAGTCTACACTCAGCTTCAAAACACCTGTAAAATATTCTATTCTGTTGTATTTCTTTCTTTGAACACTTTTTTAGAATGTTTGACTTGCTATACTATATACCTTATTATAGTAAATACTTTTGTATCTCCTCCCCAATCCCAAAGAAAGTGTAAGAGAGTAAAATCATTTTCATTATGTTTGGCACACATAGGAGATATCCAAGAAATGCCAGATAAAGTAAAAGACAATCCTATAATAAGGGATTTATTCAGTCAAATACTCGGGTTTAACTAGCTTGCTTCATTTATTTAATTTTGCTCTTTTGAGCTAGAGTCTCATTATATAGCTCAGCATGGCCTTGGATTTTGCAATCCTACTGTCTCTATTTCCCCAGTTTCACCATACAGCACAGTAAAGTGTTGACCAACAGATTGTGTGGCTTATTCAGGAGACCAAGAGAAGGCAAATTCAAGGAAGTTCAGGCTAAGCTGAGGAAAGATTTGATCAGGTATAGCGGTTACTCCCCATGACTCCAGTGAGCAAGGCTAATTTGATCTTTTCATCTTTCCCCGAGCCTGCAGTGAGCAAGGCTGACTCTATCTTTGCATAGGCTAATCATCCTTCACCTGTGGAATCACATCTGATGATTCATCTGTCATCAGAATACAGGACCGTTGTCTTCTTTAAGGGTGCACCCCTAAAGATCTCACTTCCTACTTCCAGGGCCCAGGTAAGTTTCTATCACCTCCCATGGCAGCATCGCCTGGCAGCAGAAGTCTATCATAAGGGCCCTTGTTGGAGACCCTGCCACGAAACAGCAGCAGCTCTGCAGGATGGATAATACAGAAAGACAACAGCAAAGATGACCACATCCTCTCACAAAGACTTCACAGAAAAGGGAGCTCCATGAAAACCTTGATTTTCACCCAGGAAGACCCAAGCCAGACTTCTAGAGGACCCTGAAGAATAACATTGTGTTGATTTCAGCCACAGCTTTAGAGGCGATTTGGGGACACAGTGGTCCCTGTGAGCAAATGACAAAGGCAGCGAGGTGAACACCTTTACTGGAGCTGGGGAATCTCAGTTGTCGCTCCTATACAGCAGGAGTTGATTGCATGAGATTCTGGTTTCAGATCAAGTTGTTTGGAACATTTGGGAAAACATTTGCAGATCTCTGGAAACAGCATTTTTATGTTACCTGTTGTTAAATAGAAAATCCAAAGGCTCAAAACGAATTACAAAGTAGATTTTGAATCTGATTCTTGCTGTTTCTATAGATATTCTCTTCAGCCGCTATTTTTATTTCTAGAAACATCCGTGAAAAGAAGAGCCAGATGTGAAATAGCATAGAAAACAGTTTAAGAGGGAAAAAACCCTTCATTAATTATTTTGTCTTGGGAAAATGTGTAGGTAAACTTCAAAAAATGCCCAGAGTGAATTATAAAGACAGTCCTTAATGTGCAGTGTATTTTGAGATCATTATTTTTCCTCATCAGAAGAAAAACATTAATGTATTAAGGAAAGAATATTGTTGCTGCTTCTTGTGGCTCATTCCTGCAAGCCCTGTGTGATAGTCTTAATGAGAAATACCCTCTATCCCATAGTCTCACATCTTGGAACGCTTGTCCCTTGATGGTACTGCTTGACGTAACTTTTAGAAGATGCGTAGATACTGCCTTGCTGCAGAGACTACATCATGGGAGGGTGCTTTAAAAGCATGCAGTCTTGCTTGAACATGCTCAGTTTCATCCGAGAGCTTAGCGCCTTGCCCCACTCCTGTTTCTCCCTCTCTCTGCTTTGTGTTTGTGGGTGAAGATGTGATCTCTGTGTCCTACCCTGACCTCTGGCTTCCTCTTCCAGTATGGACTTTCTCTTTAGAACTTTAAGCCAGATCATTCTTTTCTTCTATAAGTCAACTTTGGTCATGGTACTTTATCTCAGCAATGAAAAGAATCAAGAGTTTAATGGGTTGGCATGACTTCAAGACAAGTCTAGATAACCTAGCGTGTTTGAGGCCAGACTTGTCTACACAGCAAGACCCTGACTCAAAAACAGAAATGAAAAGAAATAAAGGATCAAAAGAAGAAGAGAAGGAAGAAAGAAAGGGGATAGAAAAACATTGAATACCAGATTAAGTACCAGATGATGTTCCTGATGCAGCCTCTGAATAGGTTTAGGCTGAATGCTCACCACAGTTCTGAATTTACAGGGTTTCATAACCACATGAATCATTACATATGAACACATAACATTGCCACTCTCTAAAAGAATATAGTAAACAAACCGCAAATGTCAAATACGAAATTGAGATTACATTTAGATATGAAAAATACCTGATACAAAACTAAAGACAGAAGAAGCAGTTGTGGGGTGCATGATCGTAACCCCAGCACTTGGCAGCTGGAAGCATGAGATTTGGATTTTGAAATAGCCTTGATTTAATAATGATTGGAGGGTGGCCTAGTCTAAATAAGACCTTGTTTAAGAAAAATTATTTCGGAAATCAAAATTACAACAGGATTATGAAAACAAGTGAATAACTTCAAATATTATACCTTAAACAAAACTCATAGGAAAGGAGGCATTTTAAAACAAAACTTTCAAGAAACAAAAATAGTCAAAATGATACAAGTGACAGATCTAGGATATAAAAACAGTGCGCAAATAAATTATAAATCTGTAAAGTCAATTGAGAACAAATAATAACAATTTCAAAAACAAAAGATAGTTAAATTTGGACATTAAAAATGTGCACCAGATTTTAGAATAAGACTATCGGCCTTTAAAAGTTAATAAAAAGAGGTTGCGAACATTTGAAATTTTTTTTAAAAAAATTACTCATATGGGAGCAAAAATCAAATTGGCCTCAGGAGAACCTGTATAAAATTAAATGTTAGCAATCCTTATAGGAAACTCTTGATAAAGAAAAAAAATGCCCACCTGGGAGAAAGATGTTCACTAAATAGGACCATCTGGCTAGGGGGATGGCTCAGGGGATGAAATGCTTATCCCAAAATTTAACACCTGGGGTTCAGATCCTCAGAACTCAGCTAAAGCTGAACTAGCATCCCAGTTGGCCTGCAGTCCTAGGATGGGATGGGGATGCAAGGATGCTGGGACAAACTGACTGGACCAGCAGAATTGGTAAGCTCTAGGTTCACCAGTTTTCCTGGACTCGGTAACTGTGGAGAGCAACCCCAACTGACAAAGACACCTGAACACCCAGCATCAAGCTTCAGCCCCACACACATGTGCATATATGTGCACAGGGAGCTGTACACATACATGGGAACATATGTGTACACATGCTCCTGCCCACATATATAAACACATATGCAGAGAGATAGAAAAATCCAGCTCACCTTTGGAAGAAGAACTACTTCAATTGTATAGAAATGTAAGAAAGGGGGAAAGAGCCTCAGGAGCAATGAAAGATGACATTGAAGTACGATTGCTTTCTGTACCCTTCCGTTGTTAAAAATTCAGGCTCGTTCACATACCCTTTTGGCAAAACTACAGGGAAGCAGATTTCGCTCACATTGCCCCTAGCTTTGCCAAAGGCTATGGGATTTTAGGAGGGGGACTTGGCCACATTTAGCAAGATTGGATATGCATTTCTTTTCTTCTCTAATCCAACAATGTTGCTGGCAGAACTAGATATCATAGAGACAGCTGCCATGTCTATGAAAAGGATGTATGAACAAAGCTATTTATTGGAACACTATTTAAGACAGCAAAAGAGCTGTAGGCTTAATGTTCTGTACAATGCAGTACTAAGTAGATATCAAATGTGGGTGCTTTTAGAAAATTCCCTGCAAAAAAAAAAGCACGTAAAAAGTGTACTTAGGTTTCCACTGATTTTCTAAGAATATGGCAATTTCTATAAACTTGGTAGCAAATAAGATGTTAATTTTAGGTGTAAAAAAAAACACAATAAAACATACCTAAGGGGCTGGGCTATGGGAGATGGTCAGTAGGTAAGGTGTTTTTGCTCAAACCTAAAAACCTAAGTTCAAATTCCCAGCAACCATGTACGAGCCAGCAAGGTGGTAATGTGTATAATGACAATGCTAAGGATCTGAGACAGAGACAGGCAAGCCTGGGACTTGAAGGCCAACCCATCTATATAAGGATTAAGCTCAAATTTCAGAGAGAGACTTTGCCTCAAGAAATACAGTAGAGAACAAGAACAAGAGAAATAGACACCCAACATTGACTTCTAGTCTAGTCTCTAAATGAATCTGCATGTATGCATTTATACACACACATACACACACACACACACACATATATATATATATACACACACAGGTGAAGATAATAAATATTAAAAATGAGATAAATAAAACACAACAAATGCAGAGGAATGGATGGTTCTTCCATTTATAGTAAACAAAAGACTTCTCGGAAAGCTGATGAGATAACTGAATTTTTTCAATTTAGCATTCATCCTATTTTTCCCATCAAACTGCATCTCAGAATAAGCAAATAGTTTATAAGAAGTAGATTTTTGTTGTAGACACATTGCATATAAGATACAGTTGAACACTTATACAATTCTGACATAATCATATTACAGATTCTGCTCAATAATTGGTCAAGGTAGTATCCAGTGATGACAAATCAGCATCAAAGAATATCAAGCAATCCAATGGTACACAAATTCACATGCATACACACTCAGCATTGTAAAGCACTCAGGACACAAAACCATCTCACCTTCACAGAGTGTCCACATGTAACTTCAAACAGAAAAGAAACCCAGGGAGAAGAGAGTGTAATGAAGCACTCTATAGAGACATAATCTTTAAAATTCATACCACGGGACTCATGGAGTAAAAATGGATTTCTATATTAAAAACAGAAACCAAAACCAAAAAAAAAAAGTTGAAGTAGGGAGATCCACGGTGGTTTCTAAGGCAGAGAGACATATTGAATACCTGAAATATCTAAATTATAATTTTCCTTAATTCAAACAACAGGACATCCAGTATTCTAGTTTGATTTCTGTTGCTGTGATAAAACACTGAACAAAAGGTGTTGTTGACTATGGCTACAACCCATCACTGAAGAATGCCAGGACAGGAGCTCAAGGCAGGACCCTCTAGGCAGGAACCAAAGTAGAGATCATAGAGGAATGTGGCCTAATGGCTTGCTTCCCCTGGCTTGTTCATCTACCTTTCCTGTACAGCCCCAAGGCCTCTCCTGTTCGAGGGGTGGCACCACCCACAGTGGGCTGGCTCTTTCTACAACAATTCCAATAAATAAAATACCCCCACAAACTTATCCTCAGGCCAATCTGACAGAAGTAATTCCTCAATTGAGCTTCTCTCTTCCTAGGGAGTTCTAGCATTGCATCAAACTGACAAAAATGGGCCGGCATATACAGTAGGGGGGCAGATAAAGGAAAGAGCACTGCAGGATAGTTGATGGTGTCAAAGAAGAATGGTCATAATTGACGTGTCATAGTCATATTTTAAATGTGTTCTCTCAGGGTCATATTTTAGAGACATATAGGCAAACATATCAAAGTGAATTGGGTGGTACTGTGGTTTACTTCAATTCAGTCTGGAGGTGGAAGAATCTGGGTGAATTTGTGTCACTGAAACCAGACTAGGTATGAGATAATGTTGGTTAGAAACTCGGGTTGATAATTGATGATGATGATGATGATGACAGACAATGACATGAAGCTAAAGATAAAGACAGGTTGGGGAACTCAGGGGGAGTTGGAGAAAGGTAGTGAAGATTATACTTATGTGTGACATTTTTAATGAATGAATAAAATTATTATTCAAAAAGAACCTAACTAAAATAGGAAAGAAGAAATCTGAGGATCTTCTCATTTTTATCCAAAAGTCCTACGTACTCACTACAGTTATCCTGTGGAGAACACCTGGCCTCCTGTGTACATTAAAGACAAAAGAAAAACAAAAACTATACTTGGTCTTTTCTCTCTCATTTTTCATTGGTCAGAACTAGTCATGTGACCCTGCTTCACTTCAAAGGCTTTGATAATACAATGTTCTGCACAATGGAAAAAGGAAATGGTCAAAGGTATTGGGTGCCCTGAGGATTATTGCTGATAACTCGCCCTTGGCAGAACATCTTGAAATATACTGCCCCATGTATCATAGACCTTTAGTTTTGGGTTTCCTTATACAATGTTCCCACTTAAACCTGAAGGAAATATTCCAAGCTTCCTAAGCTCATACCTCCTGATGTCACATGGTTTCAACGGTTTTGTAAGAACTAGGAATGTTTATAGAATTAAGAATCACTCTGGATTCTATGAGACAAGGAGGAAGTTAATATCACCATATAGGAAAGGATTCGCCTTTCCCTCCCTCTCTCCCTTCCTTCCTTCCTTCCTTCCTTCCTTCCTTCCTTCCTNNNCTTCCTTCCTTCCTTCCTTCCTTCCTTCCTTCCTTCCTTTTCCTTCCTTCCTTCTTCCTTTTCCTTCCATTCTTTATTTAGATGACCACTCTGGTACAACTACAGAAAGCTCAGGAAGACACCGTTTATTTTATTTACAAATTCCAGAAGGAGGAACATGGTCCTTTACAAGGGGAAGCAAGGGTATTCCCCTACACCACTTAGCAGGCAGGAAGTGGGAAGCAGAGGAACAGGAGGATTGTTCCCAGAGCTCAGGCTTTAAGGAAATCTGAGGACCATGAAGGACACAAAAAGACATGCAGGATTGGCTGGTTTAAGCTCTGAACTGCAGGCGCGGTGCTCACTTGCCTATTATTGCCTGGCCCTACGATGATAAAGCTGAGGCAAGATGTTTCCCAAGAGTGTACTTTCCAGATGGAGCAGGCGTGACTCTGGAGGCTTTCGGCAGCAAGCATTGTCTCCAGGTATATTTTTTGATGCTTTAAGAACTAGCTAAACCTTACTTCCCCTAGCTGATCACAGTCAGAGGTGTTTATACCAGAAATACCAATCTAGCAGCAAAATGGTCACTGGTTTAAATGTGTACCATATGTGTGGGTAGCTTTGCGCTTCAGGGGGAATACAGCAATAAAGGCAGGATTTAACTGCAGCTATGGGCTAGCCTCTACCACTAGATTCACAGCTGGTCTCTGACTTGAGGTGCTAATCCACTGGTAGAATTATCTTAAAATATCTCTCTGCAGTACTGATCAATAGCCACAAACCACAGCAATCGATCATAGGTTTGAACTCACAGTCCTTTCACTAAGTCTTGAGATGATGACCTCCCTTGGTGTCCTAGGAGAAAGAACTAGGGAGGAGCCTTTCCAGTCTATAAATGCAAGGGGAAAGAGTTTGTTTTGATTATTTTTTACCAGCTGTTTTCCGAGGCAGGCCTGTACAAAGGGAGCCAAGAAAAGGGGATCTGACCGCTGAAATGTACTCTCTGCAGACCTGTAAATTGTGCTTAGTCAATGAAGAACTTGGGAATTCCAGTTTCCCTCATAGCCCCTCTGCTCTATCTCCCTTCCAGGAGCTCTCAAGATTTCCAGCCCTTATTTGTGGGATACTTCTCCCTATATTGATATTCTGGAAGTTCAATATGTATACACTAATTTGATCAACTTATCAAAGCCTTTCTCAGTGGCTTTAGTAGGAAGAATACACTCATCTCCGTATTCCTCAGTATCCCTCAGCACTTTGAATCCATTTTTTTATTAACCTTGAAGAAGTGTTTGGCTACAGGTAGCACTTGATGTAGCTGTATTGTTACAAGTAAGTTTACTGAGTAAGAGGCTGGGGCTTCTTTCTTTTTCTGTCTAGACTCTATGCCACATTGATGAGAAATACTGTGGACCAAAAAGCCTCCATAGACTGAAGGGTGAGAGGCTGAACGTGAAGTAATATTAAGAATCATTACAGATAAGGGTATAGCTCAGTCAGTGGAAAGCTTGCCTATCATGCAGCAAACCCTGGGTTCACACCCAGAACCCCTTATACTACACGTTAAGGTGCATACCATACCCATAACCCCAGCTCTTGAGAAGGAGGTGGAGGCAGGGGATGAGAATGCCAAGTAATCTTCAGTTAGCAAACTAGAGAATTTGAAGGAAACCTAGGATACAATAAACACTGTCTCTAATTAATTTTTCAACTGATAAGAAAATAATCATGACTCTCTTGGGTCTAAACTCAAAATCTTACCCTTTGCAAAATGAACATGTTTTCCTATGGCTGCCTAACAGCAATTTCTGTATGTGCTAGCTTCTGAGAACCCAGAAGTCTTACTAACATTCACTGTTATTGAAGAGAGCAAATGAAAACCACAGCTTTAAAAAAAACTATTTTCAGATCCTCTCAGAGATGCTACACCTTTGCACAAAAGTCCAGCTGTTGAAGACTGTCTTCTGTCATAAAAGCTCTGAACTGTGGAAAACAAAAACAGTCAGATTCTCTACTCAGTAGAAAACCACCCCACAGCCAATGGAAACAACCTGACAATGAATGATATTCAGCTAGTTGGTGGGGTGAGAAACATCTTCTACAAGTCCTTAGACCACTTATTTGAAAAGACTTATGATTGGGCATGCCTTCCCTCTGCCTAATACACAGCTTTACAGAGTGCTAATTAAATTGTCATATTAACATAGAAGAGACTTTTTCTGCAAATGATTCAGCTCAGAAGAGTTTCAGCTGTGCCCTCACATTTTTTAAAGATTGTCCCAACAACAATAATAAATGGTTTTCAATAATAAGTTATTTTCATAACATGAAAATAATAAATAATTATTCATTAATAAAATGATACACTAAGAATAGCTGTGAATCATTGCTTCTAAACAGTCTAAGTTTATGGAAACAAAGCAGATGTTCCCTCCGACCCATAAGGAAAAGTTTATCATTTAAGGAAGCTCAAAGAAAAAATGTTATTTCTTTTAATTATTAAGTCTGATTTTAAAAACATTTCTGATAATAACCAAAATATAAAAGTTATGTATTGCAGTATATACGGTACATAATAACATATATGTGCTGTGCCGCTTGTTTCCCCTGTTGCCACGATAAAATACCCTGGCAAACACAGCTCCAGGGAAAAAGAGTTTCTTTTAGTTCCCACTTGAAAGTTCTGAATCACGGTGAGAAGTCACGGCAGCTGGAACTTCAGCTGCTCAGTTCACTTTCAAAGCCCATACCTTAAGGTGGGTCTTCCCACTGCAATTAATCACTATAATCTTTCACAGGTGTACCCAGAATGTTACCTAATCTAAAAATCTCCCTAAGGGGGTACCTTAAGGTTCATCTCCAAGGTTATTCTAGGTCCTGAAGTTGACGCTCAACACCAACCATCCTATCTACTACCCAGGCTTTATAGCTGATGGCACAGTGGGTCTGAACACAGCACAAACACAGGCAGAGAAAGGATGCATTGCATTAGGACATTTGGCCAGGGGTGTTCTTCAGATTCCTCATACTCTTAGCTTCGTCTGTAACTGATCATGCTGTTCTCATGCAGTGTTTGGCATGGTAGCAGTACCATCCTTAGCCTAGTCAAGGGGAGCTCTGCCCCCAGTTGCAGTTACATGGATGCTGACCAATTGGTTCCAGTGTAATGGAAACTGTCTCAGTTCTAAAATGAAACATCATGTGCCCTAGTGTTTCCATAGTCCCCTGCAAGCTACTAAAATGAGGTACTTTGAAGTTGTGCACTTGGCAAGTGTGGGAACTAAAGAGGTCTGTGTACCTGTTAAGCCCAGATCCAAAAGACCACCATAGAGACTGAATCCCTTATGTAAAATCAAAGACCTTTTATTCAAATTGTAATGGAAAAATTAAAAATTGTTGCGGATCCTGGAGTAGCTTGCTGTGGGATCCCAGTGGGCAGGCAGTTGGCAGCGGGTCCCAAGAGCAGC
>LOEQ01008267.1:2346-21653 GCA_001685075.1 Bramus lutescens
TCTCCATGCCCATTGCTGTATTCCTAGGGATTTCAGAATGTGCACGTGGAGGACATCCAGCGAACACTTGATGAGCAAACAAATAACGGGTCGTGTTTTCTGGATGCTCAATTGGAACACGAGGTCTGATAATTGTTGTGGAAAAATGTAGATGGGTGATTAGCTTAACACCCGCACCCTGCGTCCATACTACAAGATTTTCTGAGCTCTCTAC
Organism: Bramus lutescens; assembly: GCA_001685075.1. NCBI lineage: Eukaryota > Metazoa > Chordata > Mammalia > Rodentia > Cricetidae > Bramus > Bramus lutescens. Next base: position 2,561 of record LOEQ01008267.1, read on the forward strand.
TTCTAGCTCTTTAACCCATAACAACATTTGGTGCCAGTTTTGGTGGAGCCTATTGGTTTAAGGTGCAGTTCTAGCCACAGGCCGCCCTGTGCAGAGGATGGGGAGACCTCTGAATGTCATCTCCAGCCACAGGGAAGTGGAGTCAGAGCCACACAGATGTCCAGTGACACCTGAGTCCTGGAATAGTGGAGTGGGCTTCTCCCAGCAGGTTCTGTATCCCTTCCCTCCTCCACACTTAGCCCTGGGATGGGACAGGGTCATGAGCTGATAGAATTCATCAGAGTACCAGCTTGGAGTAGGCATCTGGGGTGCCCTTCAGCCATAAATGGCTATAAAAGCAGAAGTTTTATGGAAAAACATTAAAAAAGAAATAAAGCAGGGGTTTAGATGCAGGTAAAGGAGAGTCTAAGGGCAAAGGCTCCATGAATTCAGGTCATTGTTACATGATGGCTTCTGCTACATCACAGTGCTAGTGCCTTTCTCTGCAAACACAGGAGGCTGTTGTCCTGAGACCCTGGGGAGAGGGAGGCAGCGCTGAGCAGCTCACTTTGGAGGAGGAAGTTTCCTCCTCTGAAGGCTTCTCCAGGTGCACTGTGGAGAGATCCTGCTAGCCCTTGCCATGGATCTTCATATGCGGTCTTTTTTTGACCCCCGAGATTTATTTTATTCTCTCTGTCTTGTCTTTGTATGTGTGTGTATGCCTATGGGTGGGCATGTGCACATGTGTACAGGTGCCTGTGGTGGCCAGGGGCATTGGATCCCTTGGAGCTAGGGCTGCAAGTTGGGTGTTGGGAACTGAAATTCTCTATGCCACTTCCAGAGGCTCCACCAGCCTCTAGCTCCTTCCCTCCTGGGTGGCTACATCCCTTCCCTCAGTCTGTTTTATTTATCTGAGAGATCTCCCTTGACCCTGGTTAAGCCCCACCCCCTTACACACAAGGCCATTGTGAGAAAGATGTCTACAGCCTGATTCCACTAACTGTCCATTCACGCTGTAGCTATACAACAGAACCCACAAAACAATTCACAGTGATAACCCTTTTGAAAGAGTGTGGGATCACACAGTGGGCCAGAACTAAATATACAAGCTAAGCACATGCCACTCAAAGAATGCAAAACTGCTAAAGACACACGGCTCTTGATAGAGAGAGGGGACAGCTGGCAGTGGGCTGCCTTAAATGTTGGTAAACAGCTGAGACAAGTGATTACACAATTACTTGGTTGTTTCTAGGCAATCTAGATGCTGATGGTTTAAGTTAACTAGATCGCCTGACTACATGGCCAGGATGCTTCCCTACAACACTGGGAACTTATAATGGCTCCTGCATCAATCCCACACGTTTCTGCCTGGCCCTCAAGGTCTGCCATTAAGACAATTGCAGGTTGTTGCCATTTAACATGCTTGAGGCGAGTCTGCCCTTGGCCTCGCTGTTCTTCAGGCCAGCTCACCCTGTCAGACATTGTGGAAAACAAAAGACCTGGGATCAGGCTCCTTGGCCACGATCTGGCTACTCCCTGTATGATCTCAGCCCAATTATGTATTCATATGAGCACAGCCCCATCCTAGAGTGTACATTAAATTCAAGGGCCAAAGCATCAGCATTCATTGTCTCCTATTATCTCCTACCCACCATGAGATACAGCGCTGTTCCCACTCCTGTTTTATAGATGACAGAACGGGAACTGGATGTAGCACCAAGCGCCTGTCATCACAGCATTGGGGGGGGGCACAGGTAGAGAGATTAGAAAGTCAAGGTCACCTTTGGTTACCCAGTGAGTTTGAGGCTGGTCTGGGATACATGAGACCCTCTCTCAAAAGGAAAGAAAAGGAGACATGCAAGGAGAAAGAAGGTGGTTCACTTGCAAAGACAAGGGGTTCAGTGGAAAGGGGAGAAGGAGAGAAGAGAAATAGGAGTGAAGTGGGGGTGGGTGATCAAAATACATCACATACGTGTTGTGGAATATTAACTTAAAATGTGTTACATTTGTTTATGCTGTGGAATATTTGTTTAATGGTGCAAAGATATGTTGCATTCTTTTTTGCTGTTGTTTTGTTTTTCGAGACAGGGTTTCTCTATAGCTTTGGAGCCTGTCCTGGAACTCCCCCTGTAGACCAGGCTGGCCTCGAACTCACAAAGATCTGCCTGTCTCTGCCTTCTGAATGCTGGGATTAAAGGAATGTGCCACTACTGCCTGGTATGTTGCTTTCTATTATGTTACATTTGTCTAACTCTGTGAAGCTGTGTTACTTTGCTTGTCTAAAACACCTGATTCATCTAATAGAGAGCTGAACAACCAATAGCAAGGCAGGAGAGAGAATAAATAGGAGAAATCTGGGCTTGAGAGATGAACAAGTAAAGGAGGAATCAGAAAAGGGGAAGGAGAGGAGGACACCAGGGCCAGCAACCCAGTCACATAGTAAGCCATGGAGTAAGAAGGGAAGAAAGAATAAAGAAAGGTAAAAAGCCCAGAGGCAAAATGTAGAAGAAGAGAAACGGGTTCATTTAAGTTAGAAAAGCTGGCTAGAAACAAGGCAAGCTAAGGGCAGGCATTCATAAGAATAAGACTCCTCATATTTATTCATTTGGGAGCTGGGTAGTGGACCACCAAAGAGTTAAAATAAAAAAAAACTACACATACATGTACAGAACTGTCAAAAAAAAAAAAAGTAGAAACAACACCCCATAGAACTTTGAAAGCTCACTCATTTGTTCTGCAAACTCTAGGCCGTGGGGTCTGAGGGAAGAGGTCCTTGCTCTCAAATGCAGGAAGTTGGTGGGAAATATGACTAGGATTTCTTCCTTTTTGCGGCTGTTTTTCTGTGATGAGGATTCCTGAAAAGAATGCATGCTCTTAGGGCAGGCAGTGAGCAAGTGAGAAAGGTCTATAGTTAGGGAGCAGGGAAGGCTTTACGAGGGGTGATGTTTTCGCTCTGGACAATGAGGTGTGACTACAGTTGAGAAGTTTGCCCTCTGTGACTCAAGGAGCAGTGCGCCCAGGATTAAGAAAGTAAACACTAACTAATGTCCTGAGGTTTAAGAAGATGTTCAGGGCGGCTGCAGTGCCTGGAGTCAAGGAGAAAGCAGCACCAGGGTCCTGCAGGAAATGGGGGAGAACATGATTTGGGGCAGCGGGAATTCATTGGAGGGTTTCAAGCCAAAGAGTGGATTGACCTGACCTGTGTTCTTAAAAATCTTTCCTAAATTAGGCATGGTGGCTCATAACTGTAATAATCACAGCACTTGGGAGGTGAATGTAGGGATCAAGAGTTCAAGGGTAGTGTTGACTACATGGTGAGTTGTTGGCTACCCTGGACTACATCAGATCCCCTCCTTCCCCTTTTTATTTTATTTATTTATTTATTTATTATGTATACAACATTCCTTCCATGTATGCCTGTAGGCCAGAAGAGGGCAACCATGTGGTTGCTGGGAATTGAACTCAGGACCTTTGGAAGAGCAAGCAACGCTCTTACCCTCTGAGCCATCTCTCCAGGCCCCCTCCTTCCCCTTTTAAGAATATCTTTAGTTTTGGAAAACAGGCTGTCAAGAAGCAGAGAAGAAACCAGAAGCTAGAACAGGTTACAAGCCTGGCAGCGTTCTGTGGGAGCCATGCAGGGGGTGTAGAGACTAAGGCTGACGAAAAGGCAGACAAGGAGAGAGGATCATGATGGGTTTTGCAGGTTGAGCTGGCAAGAGTTGATAACGGATTGGACGTGGAAAGTTAGGAAAAGCAGAACTGGGACAACTCTATGGTGTGGGTGATGTTATTGAGGAAAAGATAAGCAGAGGTGGGAACCAATATTCTGGCTTTTTACATGGCTTTTGCTTGTCTTGTTATTTTTGAAACCAAATCGTACAATGCAGTACTGGCTGGCCTGGAACTTGCTATGTAGGCCAAGCTGATCTTGAACCTTAATCCTCCTGCTGCTATCTTCCAAGTGCTGGGATTACAGGCGTGGACCCACCAAATCTCTTTTTTTTTTTTTTTCTTACTTTGCAATTATTGGTCATTGCAAGGGAGCAGATGGAACCTGTCTGAGTGAATGGAGAAAAGTTTTGCTTTAGAGATGTCAAGGAGTCAAGGTCATAGCTGAGTTGTCTAGGGTGACTGTCCAGGAGTAGAAATAGATTCATTCAAGGAGCAGAGGGCAAGTGACAGAACCACAGTGCTAGAGCACAGTCCAAAAGCACGGCTGTAGTCCACGGCCCTCACCACTATCACTTTGTACACAGGCTCAGAGTGAGCTGTCTCCTGATGGAGGATTCCTCATCCTTAAACTGCAGGCATGAATAATACATCCTGCCGTCCACACAGTGCTCATCCAGGAGCCTTGCGAAGCCAGTTCTCCCAGTCAGGCCACAGCCCAGTCTCTGCTGGGCAGCTCCATGGCCTGCAAACAGTCCGACCTGTTGTATGCTCTTCTCAGTGGCCTAGTAGGTTGTAGATATTTATTGCCTGTGAATTTGATCAGAGGGACGGAGGCTTCCCCAGGCATTAGGGCTTGCAGGGCAGTGAAGTAGAGTGTATGCAACTGCTGGCTTCAAATTCTGTCCATTTTTAATTCTGGAACAGTTGACTCAGAGCTGTGGTCATGGAACACTCAAATACTGGAGTTTTCTTTGACAAAGTCAATCATTATCTGCATTTTTCTTCCTCCCTCCTTCCCTCCTTTTCTTCTCCTCTTCCTTCTTTTATTTTAAAGGTTTTTTTTAATTGTTTTTCTTTTCCTCCTCCTCCTCCTCCTTCTTCTTTGAAAGGTTCTCATGTCCCTCAGGTGAGCTTCAAACTCATTGTGAAGCCAAGGATGACCTTGAGCTGATTCTTCTGCCCAGCTTGTCATTTGGTTTGTAAGTGGAGGTCTCCATGGTTTTCTTTTTCTTTAACAAGTACCCAGGTAGACAGGGGAATCTTAACTATTTGTTTGAATAACCATTCATTTCAAGACTATATCTGGGACCACGTGCCATGCTTGCTTTGATAGGATGAGGAGAAGGCCAAAGCTGCAGGCACTTCACTTTCCAGGGACCCATCGTCTGCAAAGGAGACAGACGCTCACTGGTGTCATAATGAGCACGTACCTAACAGAAAGTGAGGGGCTGAAGGCAAGCATGCTGGCAGGGTTGGGCCTGAGGTCCCACCACATCCTCACTGATGTGGGCACGGGTTGCTGTGTCTCCTTCAGGCTTGGCTAACATGCCACCCCAACTTTCTAAGGAAGATGAGAGCCTTAGGATCTAAACTCTCTAGGCCTCCAAAGTGCTGCTCCCTGTGGTGAATGCCAATGTGTTTTCTTCACCCTCCCTGCAGGAACAATCCTGCAGCATTTCTGGCAGGGTCTGGGGTGAGCAGCCAATCAGGCTTTCGGAAGGCACTCCAAAATTCGGAGGAGTTGGCAGAGGGGAGAGAGATCTCGGCCACTTGGAAGGGAAAAGGGAGAAAGCACACAGGCTGTGATTCAGGGTTTGCGTTGATCTCCACTGTAACTTTCCAGAAAGCTGGGACACCCAATTCCAATAAAAGCTTCCTTGAGTATTTCTGGAGGCATCGTGGAGGTGCTGGGCTGTGTGGGTGGGTGTGGCTTTTCTGGGTTTGTGGAATTATATTTTCTTACGGATAAAAACTTCCATCAGATTTGTGAGCCAGTGTCCACCCATGTGGTATGTCCTGAGCTAGTGAAGGCACAGGCAATGCAGGGGCTAGAGAAGGAACAAAGAGGAGGCTCTCATGGCTCAAGGACACAGCTAAGACCAAGGCACGACTGGACTCTAAGGCAATGGGAGAAAAAGGACCAGAAGTAGATAGTCTTGTTCGGGACTGAACTCCCCCCACCAAGTGCAGAGGAGGGCAGGGCAGGATTGTGTGCTGCTGCAATCCTATCTCACCAGGTATGTGTTCACTCTGGCAATTCTGATGTGGTCGGGCACCTTTATGTCCGGAAACCCCGAAGCAGGGTCAGGACAGGACCCATCAGACTCCAAAGTTACAGAGACTGCATTGCCAGCCAGGGTAGTGCCAGATGACTGAGATAGCTGCCCAGCTGCACCCCTGCTAGCTTCAGAGAGATGAAGCCAGGGACCAAAAACATGTTCAGCTCTACCAGCCACAGGGATGGGATTGGGGGAGGAGGGTCCCGGGTGGGGAGCACAGCTTGCGGTTTCCCAGAAGTCCAAGTTTTTCATTCATTCATTCATTCATTCATTCATTCATTCATTCATTCACTCACTCACTCATTCCATTCACTCAACATGTGTTGGCTAACTGTGTACTTTGTGCCGACATGCTCCAAGAGCAGTAGAAGCTATCTATCATTGCGTTCTCACTGTCTCTAGGCAGAACCCACTTCATGGCAGTCACTCAGCACGTCGATGCCAGCCTGGACACGATCATTTCACTAGGTGCAGTGGGGATCAGCACTGCTAAGACAAAACTGCTGCCACGGAGAAAGAAAGGACGTGCCACACACAAAAACGTGCTAGGTCACGTGTCTGCTTTGGACACAGCCATTCTCCCTGAGGCAAGCTTACAAGAGAGCAGGCAGCTGGCATAGATGAGGGATTAGCACATGTCTGAGGGCTGTGAGAGGCGCTTCATACCGGATACTTTGAGGACCAAGTTCAATGGGTAGAAAACGGGAAGACAGGGCAGGGCCTTCTAGGTGGAGGAAACAGCATGAGCGCTGGTCCAGCAGCCTGCTGGCATGTCTGGAACAAGTGTGTGGGGGGGTGTGGGTAGACGGAGGAGTTGGAGGTGCAGCGAGGAAGGGTAGCCCAACGGTAAGGCTGTAGAAAGGATGCACTGACAGACAGACACACGCTTTCCACAGGGCTCAACAGCTGGGCAGGATTTGCCTTAGGCTATGACCTTGAGCAGACTTTCCCTCGAATCAACCCTTGGGAGACGCCCTGCCTGCCTGTTTAGTGGCCTCCTTTCAGAGAGGTGTGGGATGGGGAGCAGGCAGCCCTTGCTTCAGCATAGCCTTGGAGGCTAACACAGCACAGCCAGATTTTAGCATTCCTAAACTGTGCTTCGGTCCTGCCTGAGAGTTCCTTCCCCACCCCTTCCATCTCCCACCAGTGGGTAGACCCAAGGCTGGGCCGTGGGTCTTCCCGTGTGGTAGCGCATAAGTCGGGAGCAGCAGTTAAGGTCCTGGGCAGTCAGGACCCCGAATCCTTCCTCTGCCAGGACTGACTTGCATGACGATTGTCACTTAACCTCTCTGAGGCTGCCTATGTATCTACAAAATGAGAATTTTTTTCCCTGTCCAAAGGATTTGGGGAGGCTTCTGGGAAATCATAGATGAAGGCATCTGTGATAGACTGACCAGATGACAAACAGTAGGAAGGGAAGTCAGACAAGGAGATGATAAGGGTTTGGCCGTTACCTTCAACCCCAGAGCTCAGGCCCTCACTGCTGGCATGGTGGTCTGGAGAGAGGAGCTGCTGGGGTCTTGATACAGTGGTCTTGATACCAGATCCAAGGGGACAGGGAAGGACCCACCTGGGCCAGAGTTTTCTCTGTTACCTTCAGTGCCACAGTCTCCTCCTATGACTTGAGTACTGCCAGAAACAGGCAGGACAAGACTGCTGATGGCTCTGTGGAGGTTGGGGGGCAGAAAAGCACTGGGCTCAATCACTTCGTCCTTTGCCAGATCATGGATGATTAAGGCATTAGATGGGGCCTGAAGATGTAGCTCAGTTGGTAGGGTGCTTGGCTAGCAATCACACTTGGGAGATGAAAGGAGGAGGATCATGAATTCAGGGTCATTCTCAGCTACATAGCAAGTTCAGGGTTAGCCTAGACTACATTACACCCTGTCTCCAAAAACACGTAAGCAGCTGGAAGGTGTAGTGATATTTCATTTGTATTTTAATAAATAAAGCTTGTCTGAAGATAAGAGAGTAAAACAGCCACCCTGGTCAGCCTTACGGATCAGGCAGTGGTGACACACACCTTTGATCCCAGTAGCCACACTAGTTTGCCATAGAAACCGGGGGGTAGTGCTGCATGCCTTTAATCCCAGCCCTAGAGAGGAACATAAGACGGGAGAAGACAGCTCTCACACACAGACTCATTCTGAGATCCCTGGACACAGGATCGCCATCTCAGACTGAGGCAGAGGTAAGAACAAGTAGCTGGCTGTTTTGCTTTTCTGACCCTCTGGTTGAACCCCAATATCTCTCTGTGAGTCTTTATTAATTGTGCTACAGGGAGGCAGTGGCACACGTCTTTAATCCCAGCACTCGGAAGGCAGAGGCAGGTGGATCTCTCTGAGTTGGAGGCCAGCCGGTCTATAGAGATAGTTTTGTGTAGCTAGTTCAGCTAGGGCTGTTATACAGAGAAATCCTGTCTTGAAAAACAAACAAACAAAAAGAATGAAAGAGAAAGAGAGAGAGGAAGGAAGGAAGGAAGGAAGGAAGAAAGAAAGAAAGAAAGAAAGCTCAAATAAAAAAAAAAACTTTATTAAGAGTATCCTTCTCAGCCAGGCTTGTAATCCTGATGCTTGGAAGGTAGATGCAGAAGGATCAAGTGTTCAATGTCATCCTCAACTATGTAGCAAGTTCAAGGCCAGCCTAAGCTACAGGAGATCTTGCCTCAAATGCAAAACAAACCAAAACACCACAATGTAACAGCATGGGATTATAGTGTGCCCTAGAGACAGAGGCCATCGCTGAGTGGCAGATGCCACTCTAGAGGTGTGGCAGAGATCCAGTGGGCCCTGCACAGGGTGGTGAGGCTGGGGAAGCCGCAAGGGCAGCCCAGGACTCACCATAAGGCATGGCCAACTCTGGTAAGCGGCTGTGTGGCTGTGGCCTCACCAGGGGCACACACAGGATGAACCCTTTCAACCTTCACAGTAGTTTGGGAGCAAGAACCATTTCTTCCTAATTTTGAAATGTGTCCTGGCTACTGTTATGTCAACTTGGCACAAACTGGAGTCGTGGGAGAGGAGGGAGCCTCAGTTGAGAAAATGCCTCCAATAGATCAGGCTGCAGGCAAGCCTGTAGGGAATTTCCTCAATTAGTGATTGATATGGGAGATGAGGCCACCCCAGGCTGGTAATTCTGGGTTCTGTAAGAAAGCCATGTGGAGCAAGCAGTGAGCAGCTCCCCTCTATGGCTCCTGCGTTATCTGCTGCCTCCAGTTTTCTGCCCTGCTTGAGTTCCTTGTCTTGACTTCCTGAAGATGAACTGTGATGTGGAAGTGTAAGCCAAATAACCCTTTCCTCCCAACTTGCTGTGTTCATGGTGTTTAAGCACAGCAACAGTAACCCTAAGACAGAAACTGGTACCGGGGTAGGGTATTGCTGTGACAGACCTGATTTGTGTTTTTGAGAGAACCATGGAAGGACTTTGGGATTTGGGGCCGGCAAAGCCATTGAGTATTCAAACCTTGGTGAGCTGTTGTGTGGGAGCTTGGAAGATGAGAATGTTGAGAGAAATGCAGAGGATGGAGGCCTGGCGTGTGAAGTTCCAGAAGGAAGTCTGAGAGACATTGGAGACTCTCCCGGGATCATTGCATATCTGAATTCAGAATCTGTGGTTTGGTCAGGTGAGGCTGAAGTGTCAGCCACGAGTAGCAAGAGACCAGCACCGCTGAAGGGAAACCTTTGTGTTACTGGGACAATTGACCCTAGTTAGCTGAAGCTGAGAAATTAGCTGTGATTAAGAAGAGACCAATGCTGGACAGCGGTGGATGAAGCCTTTAATCCCAGAACTGGGGTGTAGTGTGAATTCTAATTAGTCTTAATAATAAAAACCCAGAGTCAGATATTGGGGTAAATGCTGCAAGATCAGAGAAGTAAAGGAGACAGCTACTAGAGAGACTTTTTACCTCTACCAAATCCTCAGCTGAAGGGGGCAAGATCCTGTCTCCATGAATCCTCAGACTGAATGCCTGAGCTCCCATCTCCTCCTGCCTTCTATTCCTCTCTCCGCCCAGCCGTATCCCTTCCTGTCTCCACTTCTCTTGTGCTGGGATTAAAGGTGTGAGCCACCATTGCCTGGTTCTGTTTGTCTTTTAGACTGGATCAATCTTACTTAGCCCAGAGTGGCCTTGAACTCACAGAGATCCTTCTGCCTCTGCCTTCCTGAGTGCTGGGATTAAAGGGGTGTGCCACCGCTGCCTGGCCTCTATGGCTAACTAGTGGCTAGCTCCACACTCTGATCTTCAGGCAAGCTTTATTTGTTAGATCACAAACAAAATATCACCACACCGGGGAGGCAGAGGCAGGTGAATTTGAGGTCAGCCTGGCCTAGAGAGCAAGTTCTAGTACAGCCAGGGCTACACAGTCAGGGCCTTGTCTCAAGAAGGAGGAGACCAGCATCTCTGAGGTAAAGTCTAGGAACTGTTTCCTCAGGGTCAGCACACAGAAGCTGTGTTTCGGAGGCGTGAGATTGTATCTCACACTGGCAGCTGAATTTTGTAGTGTAAGAATCACATAGGTGGTATACTAGTTCTAAAGGCATAAATGGGTCATTGTGCTAGTTTGAATGTAATTTGGTCCCCACAGGCTCAAAGGGAATGGCCTTGGAGGAAGTATGACACTGTTGCCTGTGGATGAAGATGTAGAACTCTCAGCTCCTTCTCCAACACCATGTCTGTCTGCATGCTGCCATGATGATAACAGGTTGAACCTCTGAAACTGTAAGCCAGCCCCAATTAAATGTTTTCCTTTATAAGAGTTGCTGTGCTCATGGTGTCTCTTCAGGGCAATAGAAACCCTAACTAAGACAGTTATCGAAAAGAACTCAGGTCTTGTACTGAGAGGCCCGGGAGAGACCATTGCTGAAGGTACAGCCTCAGTGGCAGCTTCGCTCAGGATAATACGGAGGAATAATAATATAAAGGGGTAATACAGAGGAGTCGAGCTTTGGCATCATGAAGAGAGGCTATTGGTGAAAGTGCAGCATTGTGGAGATGCTAATACCACGGGATGATGACCAAGAACGGCAGCAGGGGAGCCTAGGAGACAAGCTGTGTGCTGCACAGGGCAGAGCTGGAGGAGCTTAGAAGATGGGAGTGGATCCTACACATTGGACATTCAGTTACTTACACAGTCGGAGTTTGGCTTTGCTTTGATATAATTATGACTATGCCCTGTTTCTTCCCTCTTGAAATAAGAAAGTGTTTAACTTTCATTTCATCTTTCATTTTTCTAGGAGCATACAGTTGAAAGACATTAAATTTTAAAAGACTTTGGATTTTTAAAAGAGACTGAATATTTTAAAGACACCTAATTTTTAAATGCTAAATTTTGTAAAAAAGTTTATTTATTTTTATGTACATTGATTTTTTTCCTGCATGTATGTCTATGTGAAGGTAACTATGTAACTCCCTGGAACTGGACTTACAAACAGTTGTGAGATGCCATGTCGGTGCTGGGAACTGAACCCAGTCCTCTGGAAGAGATTCCAGTGCTCTTAACTACTGAATCATCTCTCCAGCCTTAATTGTTTGAATTTTTAAAGGCCATGAGACTTGCAAGTTTGTAAAATGTTTTATATTGTGATGCCTTTATTAATATGTGATCTTGGGGATGAATAAGAAAGGAAGGGTTATGATTTAACAGTGATATGTCTGTGTGACAAGTTGATAAGGGGTCAGTTGTACGGAATGGTTTTATGTCAACTTGGCACAAGTTGGAGTCTTTGGAGAGGAGGCAGATTCAATTGAGAAAATGTTTCCATAAGATCAGGCTTCCGGCAAGCCTGTAGGGAATTTCCTCAATTATTGATTGATATGGGAGGGCTCACACCAATGTGGGTGAGGCCACCCCAGGCTGGTAATTCCGGGTTCTATAAGAAAGCAGGCTGAGCAAAGTGTGTGAAGCAAGCCAGTGAGCAGCTCCCCTGCATGGCCCCTGCATTAGCTGCTGCCTCCAGTTTCCTGCCCTGCTTGATTGAGTTCCTGTCTTGACTTCCTGAAGATGAACTGTGATGTGGAAGTGTAAGCCAAATAACCCTTTCCTCCCAACTTGCTGTGATCATGGTATTTTAGCACAGCAATAGTAATAGTGTGTCTAGAGACCATCCACATATATGTGTATAAAGATTTATTGATGTATTTGTTGTGGGTATGAGTGTTTTTCCTGTACATATATCTGTGTACCACTTGTATGCAGTACCTACAGAGGCCAGAAGAGGGCATTGGAGCCTCTGGAAATAAAGTTCGAGATGGTTGTAAGCTGTCTTGTGGGCACTGGGAATCAACACCAGGTCTTCAGGAAGAGCAACAAATGCTCTTAACTGCTAAACCATCTCTCTAGTTCTAACCTTCCTCCTCCCTCCTTAAGGGAGTCTTTGGCTGGCCTGGAGCTTGCCAAGTATGGTAGACTTACTAGGTAGCAAGCACCAGTCATCCACCTATCTACACCTCCCCAACCCTCGGATTACTAGTGCACATGAGTCACCATGCCCAGCTTCATGCTTCTTAGTTCTATTATTTATTTGTTTGTTTATTTTGATGTGATGTACATTTGGTTGTTGTTATGCTAAGCAAGTACATGATCTACCACTGAGCTGAATTCACAGATACTTTGTGTGTTTGGAACAGGGTCTGACTACATAGCTCAGACTGGCCTTGAACTCATTATGTAGGCCCATACTGGGACCAAATTTATGACAATCCTCTTGCCTCCACCTCTGAGCGCTAAAACTGCAGGTGTGGACTGCATGCCCAGCTTAGGAGGCATTGTTATCTTCACTTTCCAGAGACCTGACAGAGCCGAGGAGTTGTAGTAGCTGTTCCCACCCCAGTAGTCCACAGTTTGGAAGTGACAGAGCCAAACTGGGCCCTAGGCAGGCAGCTGCAGCTGGTGCAGCTAGTGTGGCCTCAGCCCACACTGGCAAGGCTAAGGGAACAGTCCTCACATGTGTGACAGCATCAGAGGAGGAAGGGACTCAAGTGACTCCTGGCACTCCCTTGTTTAAAGGTTGGAGAGACTGAGTCACCTGGTGGTGATATGCCCAGCCCAAAGCCACACAGTCGCGGACCCTGATTGCGCTGCTTCTCTGTTCCCTGCCTCTACAGTGTTGTCTGAGGCCCAGAAAGTCTAGGCACAGTGAGGAGGTTGTGAGGAATGTAGACCCCCAAGGTTCTACCCTAGATCTCCTAGCAGAAACTGGGTGATTCCTCTGTCCTGTACAGCATGAGAGAAGCTGTCTTTCTAGTCTACAACATCTGTCCTGAAGACAAGGGATTGTAAAACTTTAAACTGTAAGGCACTGGGTTTCCTACCACAGTCACCCCAGCATGAGTCTTCTGAGACCCAGGGGAAGCAAATGGAGTCAGTCATTCTAGGGCCCAGGTACTCATGTCATCAGTGACCCATTGATGAGCCAGTTTAGTTCTGTCCAAGCCCAGGAAAGTGACACTTAGTCAGGGTTCAAAACCTCCTTGCCACAGCCACTGTCCTCTAGAGGAAGTCTATAATTGGAAACTGTGCTTTCCTTTAGCAATCAGAGCCCACCTCAGAAAATGCTGCTACCAAGAAGCCATGCTTAACTCTGTTCTTTTGTGTCTAGAATTCCTTCCCAAACTTTCTCAGGTTCTGTGTGGATGAAGTTGTCTACGTTGGGTGCCATTTGTAGTCAGAGCCTGCATATTCATTTCCCAGCCGCCCAGACCCGAATAATCACACAAAAACTATATTAATCACAACACTGCTTAGCTGATAGCTCAGGCATATTTTTAGCTAGCTCTTGTATCTTAAATTATCCCATTTCTATTAATCTGTGTATCACCACGAGGCTGTGGCTTACCAGAATCTAGAACTTGGGAAATGAGTTCTAAGCCAGCCTTGGCCATATAGCAAGTTGCAGCCAGCCTGGGCTACATAGCAGGACTGTCTTAAGGAGAGAGGAGAGGAAGGGAGTGAGAGTGAGGTCAAATAGTAGCTGGCATGGGATGGTAATTCAATGGCTGGGGATCTTGCTTTGAGCTCTAGCCAGCACAGCTCTGCTACAATCTGTCTATCATGGCTCTGAATGGCTTTTGTGGACAAAATGGTCTAAATGCTTAGAGAAAGCTCCAGATGATCTTCATGGTACTTGCAGCTATAAACTTGAAGGGTGTTTTTTGCTTCATTGACTGGGGCCCTTGGGCAGCGTTGGTGCTGAGTGGAAGAATTCTCCCCATCAGCTGCCTGAGATGCAGAAAGATGAGGGTTCAGATGTTCCTCTTCTCTTAGTCTTTGACGACCTGCAGCTGTCCCCATCTGTTTCTCCTTGTCCTTCTCGCAACCAATGCTCCCATAGGAGGCAGCAGTGGAGGCTGAAGATGCCATCAGCCTAATTCAGCCCCATCCTAGAGAAAACCAAGTATCTATGTGGCCTGCAATCATGGAAGAGTTAGCGGATGGCTGTGTGACCTCTGTGAGGCTTTGTAGAAGCAGAGACTCATCTTAGGGAAGAGCCAACAATTCCTCCCTCTAAGAGGACTGGCCAGAAGCTGTGAAGACAGCAACACCCACTGACTCAGCAGCTTCACTAGCAGTGCCCACTGACTCAGCAGTTTTTCTGCTGGCGACTCACCCCAAGGAGATGCTCAACAGAAGGAACAGGCCATATGCATCAAGATGCTCACTGTGGCATTACTCGAAATAGCCCAGGCAGGGAGCCACCCAGCTAGCCTGCAGCAAGGAAGCGTCAACTACAAAGAATATTATGCACCTATTAAAAGCCACATGTGCAGGGCTATGTGAAAATATGGGCTTGACCTTGATGACACAACCAAGGGAAACAGTGCCCCATATCAGTTAGGTCCTCTGTTTTCCTTCCTGCAGGGACCTGCGACGTGAGAAGAGCTGTGTTGGAGCAGTGTTATAGTATGGGAGACTTCTGTCTGAATCACTTGAACGATCACTGTTTACTGCGGTCTGGATCAGCTATGAGGTGTGTGTGTGGGGGGTGGAGGCACAGAGAATAGGGATGCATTTCCTATTCATCTCCAGATGTGTGTCACACCCAATGTAGGTCTCCCTAGTATCCTTCGAAACTGTCACAGCCTCACTTTGCAACACAGGCAGTTAAAGAAAGAAGGAAATGAATGACGGCCGTCCCCCCTTCACTCCAGGTGTCAATCCCACCTCCAGTTCTACATACATGCTAGAAGAAACCCAAATGAATCGTGCTAGTGACATTTGCTCTTATAATATCTTAGTTTACTCTGCAGAAAAAAAAAACATTTTAAAAACCCATGTTTTTGTTTTCTAAGGGGGAGGGTTGCAAGTGGAGTTGTTAGGACTTGTTACTAGTCTTGTGACCAAATAATTAAGTGTGCCTAATTCTGAAAGCAGTAAGCTAAATCATGCAGAGCCGAAAGCGACAACTCTCATATCTACCCCATATCGTCTCTACCGGCACAATTTTAGCTTTACAGCTAAAAATCTCTGCCAGGAAACCTAATAAAAGGAAGCAAAAATATTTCTGTTTCGACCAAGCTGCCATTTGAGAAAGACTTTTAAATATGTTCTCCTGTATGTGTGAATCTGACAGCAGACACATAATGAAAGCCCCAAGGGAAAGCTTCCTTTTAATCTTTTCAAAGCAAACCAATAAATCCTTTAAGATGTGAGATGATGGATTAATACTCCTTAGACTGTTCTGAGTTTCTCCAAGCCAGAGTGCTGCTGCTAAGAACACAGCCGGGACCTAGAGGAGTGAGAACTGCGTTCTTCATCGTTAGTTCATTGAACCCAGATGACACAGGTAGCCATGTATCAAAGGCCACACTTGCATCTGCCTTGAATGCTGTTGCTTTGGGTGTTTGTTAAATGGAGCACTGCAGACACCAACATGTTCATATTAAAATAAACTTATTCCCCAACCCTGCAGGAAATATGTCACCGAGAGTGAATGGGAGAAGCAGTAATTACCCAGGTTTTCAGATCTGTGTGAGCAATTGGGATGAATAATCTAGAGTATAAAGTGGACTTGTTAAACATCTTGCTTAAGCTCCTCAGACTTTCAACTACAGCTGAATAATCACAAGTACATTTCCCCACAGAGTCTGCACTGTGTGAACACGTGTGTGCTTACACAGTTGCAAAATGCCCAGCTCAGGATATGGAGCCCTGTTCAAGCCAAATGTTAGGAGAAATATACTCTCTCTGTGATGTTCCATCTGACCTTGAATGCACGTGGCCAACCTGAACCTTCCTCTACACTGCTTACTACTGAAGGCCAATCCCTGTCCTGTTTGCTGCTTCCCCTGAATATGTGATGTTAGGAGTGAGAGTCGTTGGACCACACTTCTCCAGACTGTCCCCTGCTTGCTAGGGCCCATCTCTGATTTTCTGTAGTTTGTATTGGCTTTTGCCTATCTTTGGCCTAAAACAACTTCTAACTCCTCTGCCTGGAATATCTGTGTGACCCCTTTGAGCTTTTTCTATACTCAATCAGTTGCTGGCCTGACTAGCAAATTAGTTCCTATCTTAGTGTCAGATTTATGCATATATACAGGCAGACAGACAGACATACACACATACAAGCAGATACACATTATTAGTATTTCAGTTTCCAATAAGGATATTCCCACTGCTCTGTGTATGAAATTACTGTAATATACACCACACAAATTCAGCTCTGGATTGAGGTGAATCCTTCATTAACCATGTGACCTTGTATAAATCTCCTAATACTATACCACACGGGCTTGACCAAAGGTCTCTTCTTTCTGGTCACCTGTAATGAGGATGGTTAACATATGATGTATCTCAGCTGCTCACAGTGAAGCATTGCTTATAGAACATGTAGAACAAAGGTTAACCTTTCAAACCATAGCAC
The DNA here is from genome assembly GCA_001685075.1 of Bramus lutescens. Lineage (NCBI taxonomy): Eukaryota > Metazoa > Chordata > Mammalia > Rodentia > Cricetidae > Bramus > Bramus lutescens. Next base: position 19,348 of record LOEQ01008267.1, read on the forward strand.
TGTGCCAGACACACACAACGCTTCGTAGTTATGATATGAGTGAAGGGTTGTCTATAAGAAAACTGCACAGATCATTTATCTGAGCCAGATAAATACCAAAAGTCCTCATTTCATTAGGTGGGGTATATAGTTGGACCCCTGAATCCCACACTGTTGTATGAATCACACACCCTGTGGTATTCGTTGATCGAGTAAAATCCAGAACATGATAGTCTTCCTCTTCCCAGATGAGGGGCAGACTAGAGGACCCCAACTATCCATCTATGACTGAGCTTTGATTCCCTGTGTGGTTGCACCTACAACTATATCAGTAATAATAACAACTGGATATTTAAAGGGAAGGACATACATAAGCAGAAATTTAGCTGCCATATGTAGGTCTCCACTGAAATCTCAATCAAGTACAACTTTCACAGAGAAGGCTGAAAAAATAATCATGCTGGCTGGGGACTCAGCAGAACTTACTGGCTGACATTAAGAGGACCAATTTAAACCACTCTCCGCAAGTGTCACAGCAGGCAGGGGCACTACACATATGGCAGCTTTGAGGTCCCCGCAGAGGGCCAGTTCAATCCTGAGCCATCCACAGTCTGGTACTAGCGTTGGCCTGCAGATTTGGTAAGCAACTTGCTAGGTCCTTGCTAACACCGCCACAAGCTTTGGTGTAGCCTGTCCACATTGCCTGCCTACCCAATCCTGATGGTAGATTAAATACTGAGGCATGAAACAATTTCCAAACAAGAGGGGAAGCCCCAGAAGCCTGAAGGACAATGATGCTCATGAGAGACACAGAGTGAGCACAGGTCACAGAAATAGTCTCTTTGGATGGATTCACAGACTGTAGGGGAAGAGAAACTGGCAACACCTTCTGCTTATCTTGCAGTTCCATCAGGAAGCTAGAACATGTCACTGGGAGAACGATACTGTGGTATAGGTGTACCTATATGTAGAAGAAGCAACAGGGAGTGTTTACGAGAAGAGTACATGTCAACACTGAACTATAAATACATGATGTCATCCTCCAAGATTAAGCATCTTTAGTACTTTTAAAGCACTTTAAAAAAAACCCTCAAGTTGCTATAGCAACTCGATGCAGATCTTAAAAGGGGATTTTGAGGGGGGTCATTTTATATCTTCAATCACCATAACAACATGATATATTTTTAAAGGGTATTTTTATCTAATCTGTGTAGACTTTGGACTCAGTCCATATTTGCCTTTTCTATTTAAAATAATCAGATCAAGCATGACACGGGGGGAATGACTGGAGGCAAGGGAGTGCTTTCACGGATGTACATACACACAAGGAGAGAGATGCAGAGAGACCTCCGCCTCTATGCACATCCTGAACAAACCTGCTACCCCTCTCCCGACCTCCAAGGCAGCAATAGGCAGGAGTCCATGCCCCACACTCTGAACTGGTACGAGGAAAGGGTGTTTATAAAGTTCCTCACTTCTTTGCCCTCAAAGTGCAGCCCCTTCCTCCCCAATTGCACCAGCGAAGAGAATGTCTTCGGACGACTAGTGTGACCAGCAAGTGCTTCTCTTACCCTGAGACACAAAAAGGAGTGGGTGAGACACAACCAAGTCTTGTCAAAGAATGTTTCTTCTGCTCTCTGTTTAGCTAAAGAAATGGGGGAGGTGGCTGTTTCATGTACTCCTAAACGCCTGAGAAGAAGAGTAGGTGGGAGGGGGTAGACACAGAGGTGGCTGGAAATTGTCTCTTCAAAAGGAGCACCAGGCGACTTCAATCTAGTTGAAAAGGAGGGCTGGGGTCTCAATAATCTGCACATTTCCCCCAAGGTTAAGCAAACGTGAGCTGCCTATAGCAAAAGCAGAACGTAAAGGCGACCATCCCATGGCTGTCCTTCGACACCACTATTGGTTGGGAGAAGAGGGGAACAAAGACAAGAGGTCAAGAACTCAGAAAAGTTAGGGGTGTGGGAAAAGGACAACCAAGGTGAATGGTGTAAAACAGTTCAGGGGAAGGACTAGCTTGTGAATAACGGACTTTACTGTGAGGGGGTGGGGCAGTGTGGTCAGGAGAAGAGAATGCGAGGAGGAAATAAAAACGCTAGGAATGGACGAAGAAATGGCTTTTATAATCACCTGCTGAGGATAGTGAGGCCTGGGTGGGGTGGGCAATAGCAACCCTTGACACATGCTCTCTCTCTCTCACAAACCCCCTTACAGAGCACAAAACCAAGGAACAGAACCTGGGCATGGAGGGCTCAGAGTGCTTGGCACCTAGCTGACACACTGATGGCAGCTAGAGATGGTTCATTTGGGCCACCTTTCGCTCTGAA
>LOEQ01008268.1:0-19506 GCA_001685075.1 Bramus lutescens
AGGGGGGAAAGGGAGGAGGGGAGGAGGTGGAAATTTTTAATAAAAAAAAATAAAAAAATAATGACTTTCAAAGAGCCTTAGAAAACTCATGTAGTCAGCAGGAAAGGATAAAAGAGGACTCCTTAGAGACTTGTTTCCTGTTTTCTACATCCCTTGTAACATGTTTCAGGCAACAGTTTCTCTTCGTCAAAATTTTTTCATAGACATTTTACATTCACATTTAAACAAACCTCACTTTTTTCTCATTTTTAATTTAATTTTATTATACATATCTATCCAAGTTCCCACTCCCTCCCCTCTAGCATTTCCTCTATATACTCTCCCACCCCACTCCCATCCAATCCTCAGAGAAGGAAAGGCACATTATTTTGCGGAAGGTCCAAGGCCCTTCCTACTATATCTAGGTTTAGCAAGGTATCCATTCAGAGAGAATAGGTTCCAAAAAGCCAGTACATGCAGTAGGGATAAATCCTGGTTCCACTGCCAGTGGGCCCTCAGTCTGCCTCAGCCATGCAACTGTCAACCATATGCAGATGAACTAGTTTGGTCCTATGATTGTTCCTTCCCTTTTTGGCTAGAGTTTTTATGTTCCCATTAGGTCAGGTAGACAGTTTCAGTGGGTTGCAAAATTGAGAGCATGGAGGTGGGGTAAGAAGAGAGGGTGGAAGAAGAAGAGGTGGAGATAAGGGAAGGGATGAGAAGAACTTGAGGGAATGGGATAGTCTATATGGAGGAAGGACAGAGATGAGAACAAGGAAAGAGATATCATTATTAAAGGAGCCATTATAGGATTAGCAGAAACCTGGTTCTGGAGAAATTTCCAGGAATCCACAAGGATGACCTCAGTTAAGACCCTAAGCAATAGAGGAGAGGAACCTGGACTTGACTTGCCCTATAGTCAGACTAATGAATATCAAAAATTTCACCATAGAACCTTCATCCAACAACTGATGGAAACAGAGGCATAGACCCACATCGAAGCACTGGACTGAGCTCCCAAAGTCCAGCTGAAGAGTGTAAGGAATGAGACTATGAGCAGAGGCCAAGACCATGATGGGTTCAAACTCACACTGTTATAATTATAAAAATAAAGTTTTCCTCATGACCCACGCCTGCTTATAGATTAAATAAAAGAGATATCACTTGAATAATGCCAATGACCCCAGTCTAAACAGTATGGAACAAAAAGTTACCATTTGAGACAAATTCAAATTCTTTAAAAACAAAATGGGGGCTTTACCTAATCCTCTAAATTTAGGATCACTTTTTTTTAACATAGCAATAGATTTTTGGAACAAGCAATAGCAAGTGATGTGAAAATAAATTCAGCTTATCTGATATCACACATGTATCACTTTCAAAACTCAATGTCTTTAAAGATGCAACCTATATTGATAGAATAATGAAATTTCAAATATCACAATACTTAAGTTTGTGAGATGAACGTGAAAATTTATAACAGTTATTTTCTGAAAAAATACTTCCTATGAACTATGAGCAACAAATATTTTTAATCAATTCATGTCAGATCGACCATTTTAATGATAGAGTCACAGAGATCTTGGATAGAAGGGCTGCTAAATGCTTCACATGTCAGGACCTAAAATGCCAATATATATTTTTAAATTTTTTATTGTTAGACCAGAGCTTTAATGAGTCATACCTACAGTACCCACTCAAACAAATATCACCTAGTGTTAAAAACTCTTTCATGCCCGTTCTGCAAACTAATCTAAATAGCTGTACATATCTAAATGACTGTTAAAAGCAAAATTGATTTTCCATAATCTGCTGTTTCTCTGAGTGATAGTGAAACTTGAACTCATTTTTTACATTCTTTTTTCATATCATGTAGTACTCCTCTTGTTTAATATTTGTATTTCCAGGTAACACCAAGATATTGTTATTTTATGTGATCTTGCTTTTCATTTGTGACATAATAAGAATTATATTTGATCTTTGTCTCTGGTACCAGGCACCAAGCATGTAAAATTCTTGGAGTCTCCTATATGATAGATTGCCTTTTTCTATTCATAATGAATACTTAAGAATCATGACTGAGTTTTTGCTTATGAAGTTACTTCATTTTTTCAGAAAGATGAAGTAATTAGAGGGTTGACACTTTCAGCTAAACTCACTGAGTTCTGGGAAGTGGAATGGCTAAAGATTATACTCTGTAAAAGGTCTTGTACCATGAGATTTGATTAGAATACACGTTGGTAGACGCGTTCACAATTCTGGAAGGCAATGCAAACCATTCCTCAGAAACAGAAACCTTTGCTTTCCAAACTCTGAAATTTTCCCATGGGCTTCTTCACCTGTGTATACATTCTTATATATTATCCTTCATAGTAAATCAATAAATGTTAATTAAAATAATTGTAGAGTTTTGCGAACAATTTCACAAAATCATCAAATGCAAGAGTGCAACATGGAGGTATTCGATTCATGATTATGTGATCAGAAATAGATAATATCCACAGTGACCTTTGCCAGAGCAGGCCTGAGGCAGCAAACTCCACAGGAGCAGGCACAAGGGAGAGACTACCATGGGAGTAGGCCAGAGCCAGAGACCTTTGCAGGTCTAGGTGCAAGTCCGGGACCTCCAAGGGAGTAGGCTTCAGCCAGAGACCTCTGAAGGACCTGGTCCAAGCCAGGGACCTATGTGGAAGTGTGCCCAGACTGGGGACATTTATGGAAAAAGGCCTGAGCCAATGAATTTCACTGGAACAGGCCTGAGGCAGTAAACTCCACAGGAGCAGATACCACCTAGGAGTGACCATCTAGAAAGCAGGCCTGAGTCAGAGACCTCTGTAGGACCAGGAGTGAGTCAGGGACCTCCAAGGGAATAGGAACAAGCCAGGGAAATCTGTAGGATCAGGCCTTAGTCAGCTACCTCAGCCAGAGCAGGCTCGAGGCAGTGACCTCCAAAGGAGCAGGCTTGAGCCAGTGACTCCCAGTAGAGCAGGCCAGAGGCAACAACCTCCACAGAAGCAAGTACAAGGGAGCCACTGCTGAGGGAGGAGGCCTGATTCAGAGACCTCTGCCAGAATGGGTGCGACCTCTGAAGTAGCAGGCCTGAGCCAGCGACCTCTGCCAGAGCAGTCCTAAGCCAGAGAAAGCTGCCAGAGCAGACCCACGACAACAACCTCAGCAGAAACAGCCCCAGACAAGTAATCTCTGTGAGAGCAGGCATGAATGACCCCCAGTATTGCAGAGTGACCCCCAGGAGCATTGACTGACCTCCTGGAACATGGAGTGAACAATGGGGTGACTAGAACTGTGGCCCTGACTGTAACATGAGGAGCAACCATCTGAGCCTTGGATCCAATGGCATCTGGAAGACTGATCAGCAGAGACACAGACAACCCCAACTACACCAATCAGAGGAAAAAGATGGGTAGACAAGGTAAGAACACATTCAACACCACAAAGAGCAACATGACACCAATAAAAACTAGTGACCCTACAATGACAAGACTTGAACAACCAAATATGAATGAAGCATTAGAAAATGACCAAAAAAAAACAATGTTAGGAGAATGTTTGAGACCCTCAAAGAGGAAATAAAAAAAATTCCCTCAAAGAAACAGAGAAAAGGACAAACAAAAAATTGGAAGCAATCAACAAAACCCTTAAAGTAAACAAAGAAAAAGCAAACATATGGAAGAAACTATTCAAGACTTGAAAACTGAAATAGAGACATAAATAAATCACAAGCCAAGGGAATTATAGAAATGGAAATTATGAGAAAACAATCAGTAACCACAAATGCAAGCATAAACAGCAGAATACAAGATAGAAGAGAGAATCTCAAGCACCAAAGTTACAATAGAGGGAATAGACTCATAGGTCAAAGGAAACATTAAATATAACAAAAGCTTAACACAAAAAATTCAGGAAATATGGGGCACCATGAAAAGAACAAACCTAAGAATAATAGGGATAGAAGAAGGAAAAGAAGACCAACTTAAAAGCATAAAAATATTTAACAAAATCATAGAAATAAACTTTCCCAACCTAAAGAAAGATATGCCTATGAAGATACAAGAAGCTTACAGACACCAAATAGAATGGATCAAAAAAGTCCCCTCACTACATAATTATCAAAACAATAAACATACAGAAAAAAGAAAGAATATGAAGAGCTGCAAAGGAAAAAGGTCAAATAACATATAAAGGCAGATCTATCAGAATTACACCTGACTTCTCAATGAAAATGATGGAAGCCGGAAGGTCCTGGTCAAGCATTATGTAGACATTAAGAAAGCACGGATGCCAGCCCAGACTACTATATCCAGTAAAACTTTAAATCACCACAGAGGGACAAAAATGTATTCCATGACAGAACCAGATTTAACCAATACCTAACCACAAACCAAATCCTACATAAAGTACTAGAAGGAAAACTCCAACCCAAGGAAGTTGGCTATATCAACAAAAGAACAGACAATAGATGATCTCACAGCAGTAAATCCCACAAAAGGGAAAAAATACACACAATAACATCACCAACAATGAAAACTAAAATAACAAATGCTAGCAATCACTGGTCATTAATATCCCTTAACATAAATGAACTCAACACACCTATAAAAAGACACACGCTAACAGTTTGGATACGAAAACAGAATCCATCCTTCTTCTCCATACAAGAAATACATCTCAACCTCAAAGACAGACATCATCTCAGGTTGAGAAAAAGTTTTACAATCAACTAGTTCTAAGAAAAAAGTTGGTGTAGCTATTCTATTGACTAACAAAATAGACTTCAAAACTAAAGGCAATCAAAAGAAACAAAGAAGGACATTTCTTATTGGTCACAAGAAAAATCCATCAAGAGGACATCTCAATACTGAACATCTATGCCCCAAACACAAGGGCACACTCATGTGTAAAAGAAACACTTCTAAAGCTTAAATCATACATCAAACCCCACACACTAATAGTGGGAGACTTAACACCACACACTCAACACTGGACAGGTCTGTCAGACAAAGAATAAACAGAGAAATAAGGGAACAGATGTTATGACTCAAATGGACATAATGGGCATCTATAGAACATTCCATCCAAGCAGAAAAAAATATACCTTCTTAGCACCTCATGGAACCTTCTCAAATATTGACCATATACTAGGTAACAAAGCAAACCTCAATAGATACAAAAAATTGGAATAATCCCATGTATCTTATCAGATCTCCATGACTTAAAATTAGATTCAACAGCAACACTAATTCCAGAAAGCCCACAAACACATGGTAATTAAGCAGGGCTCACCTGAATCATCAATGGGTCAAGGAAGAAATACAGGAAGAAATCAGTCTTCCTAAAATTCAGTGAAAATTACCACACAACATACCCAAATTTATAGGACACAATGAAAGCAGTGTGAAGAGGAAAGTTCATAGCACTAAATGCTTACATAATAAAGCAGAAAAAAATCCAACACTAGTGAATTAATAGAACATCCGAAAACTCTAGAACAAAAAGAAGCAAACTCGCACAGGAGAACCAGATAACAGGAAATAATCAAATTGAGGGCTAAAATCAATGAAATAAAAACAAAGAAAGCAATTCAAAGAATCAATGAGACAAAGAATTAGTTCTTTGTCAAAGAAAGTCAACAAAATAGGCAAACATTTATCCAAATTAACCAAAAGGCAGAGAGAGAATATCAAATTTAACAAAATCAGAAATGAAAAGGGGGACATAACAACAGACATGGAGGAAATCCAGAGAATCATCAGGTCAGAATTCAAAAAGCCTTTACTTCATAAAGTTGGAAAACTAAGAGAAAATGGACAACTTTCTGGATAAATATCACTTACCAAAATTAAATCAAGACCAGATAATCAAATTAAATAGACCTATAAAAGACCTACAACCTAAAGAAATAGAAACAGTCATCAATATTCTCTCATCCAAAAAACAACAATAAAAAAAAACTGAGGACCAGATGGTTTCTGCTCAAAATTCTACAAGATTTTCAAAAAAGAACTAATACCAATACTCTTTAAATTGTTCCACAAAATTAATACAGAAGGAACATTGCCAAACTCTTTTGATGAGGATAAAATTGCCCTGATACCCAAACCACACAAAGCCATTACTAAGAGAATTACAGACCAATGTCATTCACAAACATCGAAGCAAAAATACTCAATAAAATACTGACAAACTTAATCCAAGAACACATCAGAAAAATAATCCATCATGATCAAGTCAGTTTCATACCATAGTTGCAGGGATGGTTCAACATGCAAAAATCTGTTAATGTAATCCACCATATAAACAAACAAACAAAAAACCCACATGATCATCTCATTAGATGCTAAAAAAAAACCCTTAAACAAAATACAACATCCTTACATGATAAAGGTCTTGGAGAAAGCAGGAATACAAGGAATATACCTAAACATAATAAAGGCAATATACAGCAAGCCAAAAGCCAACATCAAACTAAATGGAGAGAAACTCCCAGCGATCCCACTGAAATTAGGAACAAGGCAAGGTTGTCCACTCTCTCCATATCTATTCATTATCATTCTTGAGGTCCTAGGTACAGCAATAAAACAACAAAAGAATACAAAATGGAAAAGAAGTCAGACTCTCACTATTTGCTGATATTATGATAGTCTGCATAACCGACCCAAAAATTCTACTAAGGAACTTCTACAACTCATAAACACTTTCACTAATGTAGATATAAGATTAACTCAGAAAAATCAGTAACCCTACTATATACAGGTGATAAATGGGCTGAGAAAAAAAACAGAGAAGCTTCACCCTTCACAATAGCCAAAAACAGTGTAAAATATCTCAGAGTAACTCTAACCCAACATGTGGAAGATCTGAATGACAAGAGCTTTGAAGAAGACATCAGAAAACTGAAAGATCTCCCAAGATCTTGGGTAGGTAGAATTAACATAGCAAAACATGGGAATATTACCAAAAGCAATCTACAGATCAATGCAATGCCCATCAAAGTTCCAGCAAAATTCTTCATAGACCTTAAATGAACAATACTCAACTTCATATAGAAAGGCAAAAACTCAGGATAGCCAAAACAATCCTGTACAATAAAGGAACTTATGGAGTCATCACAATCCCTCCCTTCAAACTCTACTACAGAGCTACAGAACCGAAAACAGCCTGGTATTGGCATAAAAACAGACAGGAGAGCCTATGGAACCAAATCAAAGACCCAAATATTAATCCACACACCTGATTTTTGACAAAGAAGCAAAAATTATAAAATGGAAAGAAACATATTCAACTAATGGTGCAGGCATAACTGCATATCACCATGTAGAAGAATGAAAATAGATCCATATCTATCACCATGCAAAAAAACTCAAGTCCAAATGGATCAAAGACCTCAAAATAAAGCCAGCCACCCTGAGCCTCATGGAAGAGAAAGTAGGAAGTACACTTGAATGCATTGGCACAGGAGGCCACTTCTTAAATATAACCCCAGTAGCAAGAAACTGAGAGAAACAATTAATAAATGGGACCTCCCTGAAACTGAAAAGCTTCTGTAAATCAAAGGACATGGTCAATAAGACAAAAAAGCAGCCTACACAATGGGAAAAGATCTTCACCAACCTCACATCAGACAGAGGGCTGATCTCTAAAATATACAAAGAACTCAAGAAATTGGTCATCAAAAGAAAAAAAGAACAAATAATCCAATAAAAAATGGGGTACAGACCTAAACAGAGAACTCTCAAGAGAGGAATCTAAAATGGCTGAAAGACAATTAAGGAAATGCTCAATATCCTTAGCCATCAGAAAAATACAAATCAATGCAACTCTGAAATTCCATCTTACACCTGTAAGAATGTCCAAGATCAAAAACACGGATGACAACTTATGCTGAAGAGGTTGTGGGGAAAAGGGAACACTTCTGCAATTCTGGTGGGAATGCAAGCTGGTACAACTCCTTTGGATGTCAGTGTAGCGATTTCTCAGAAAATTAGAAAACAACCCTCCTTAAGACCCAGCAATATCACTTTTGGGTATATATCCAAAGGATGCTCTATCGTGCCACAAGGCCATGTGCTCAACTACGTTCATAGCAGCATTGTTTGTCATAGCCAGAACCTAAATACAACCTAAATACCCCTCGACTGAAGAATGAATAAGGAAAATGTGGTACATTTATGAAATGGAGTACTACACAGCAGAAAAAAATGACATCTTGAAATTTGCAGGAAAATTGAAGGATCAGAGAGCATCATATTGAGTGAGGCCACCCAGACCCAGAAAAACAAATATAATATATAGTCACTCATAAGTATAACATCTTAAAATATAACTCATTACCACATAAAACCCCTCTATACATCCAAACTTCCTACTTCCTTCTCCAGGGTCTAGTCTGATAAATTTTCTGGTTCTTGCCTTTTGTGCCTTCTTCCTATAGGATTTAGCCCATGTCCCATATCCAATGTCCTAGCCTGGTCTGATATCCCCTGCCTGGTCCTCAAACAATCTCTAGACTTCTTCCAGGACCTTCCATACATATCCCATAATACACAGGATCATCCCATACCATCTAAAATCTTTCCACTCAGCCAGATCTACCCACAAACTCCAGGCCTTCTCCAGAAAGCACATCCTGTATACCATCCCAGTCTTTTCTGTAAACCTGACTTCATTCCATCCAAGCTATTCCCAATGTAAGCTCATTTCTTCAAGACATACCTTCTTCTGGCACACCCTGCTGTCTGTGTCAGACTTTTAACTAACAAATGAAGTCAACATGCACAAATCTCATCAAAAAAGTAACAACAATCTGAAAGGTCAAGCCAGTATCTTCCCACCAAAAGCTATCAGTCCTGTAGGAATTTTTGCCATCTAGATGAACCCCAGGACACAGAATTTAAAAGAAAACTTATAAATTTTGTCAAATAATTCAAGGAGTTAAAAAAAAGTGTACAGAAAGATATAGCCCAATGAAACTAAAGAGGAAAATTTAAGGAGAATAAATGCATAAATGATACCAAAGAAGTACAAACATAAGACTGTTAAAAATTACAAAGATAATCTAGGACATAAAGATAGAATTTTAAAAAGGAGATAGAGGCAAGCTGAAATGAAGATACAACTGAAAAACTTAATAACAACCAGAAGACTCAAAGGAAATCCTTAGAAAGGATAGAATATTAGGACTTGAAGATAAAATGGAGGTCCTAAACCAAATAAGCAAGCGCCATGATATTTTTCTTGAAACAGAAACAGAACATAGAGAAGTGTGGGATACCAAGAAAAATACAAATACTTTAAATTTTAGGCATATGTCTTAATGTTTCTATCACGTGAAGAGACTCTATGATCATGGCACCTCTTAAAAAGAAAACATTTAATTTGGGCTAGCTTATTGTTTCAAGGATTTAATTTATTATCATCATAAAGAAAGCAAGGCAGCAAGCAGGGAGGTATGGTGCTGAAGAGGTGGCTGAGTGTTCTGGATCTTGATCTGTAGGTAACAAGAAGTAAACAGTGTGTCCCACTGACCAGAGTTGAGCTATAAGACCTCACATCCCACCTCCACAGTGACATCAGCACTTCTAGCAGTAGTGGAGAGGTTGCCTGACCTGACCATCTACTGTAATCAAATTGGTGACTACCCTAATTGTCATCAGGGAGCCTTTGTCCAGTAACAGATGGAAGCCAATACAAAGATCAAAAGCCAAGCACTGGCTGAGCTCTGTGAGTCCTGCTGAAGGAAGGAATGAGGGATTGTATGAGCCAGGGGATCGAGGCCATGATAGAGGAACCCACAGAAGCAGTTGAGTTTAACTTGTGGGAGCTCATGGACTCTGGATCAACAATTTGGGAGCCAGCATGGAAGTAACTTAGTCCCTCTGCATGAGTGAGAGAGATGTGTAGCTTGATCTGTTTTGGGGGCCCATATCAAAGCTATAAGGAACTTTCCCAGACTTGGGAGCTGTCATTTTGACAATCCACATGCTGGGATTCTTTGACCACCCTTGTCCTATGGGAAAGGCTGGGTCCTGCATCACATTGATGTGCCATGATTTGTTCAAGGCCATGGGTGACCTGTTCCTTTCTGAATGGAGACTGATGAGGAATTGATGGGGAGGGGTAGATGGGAGGCAGGGGGAAATTGGAGAAGAGGAGTAAGGGGAAACTCTGGTTGGTATGTAAAATAAATTTAAAAATTGACTAAATAAAAAAATTTTAAAATACATAATATAGAGCTATAAGATTTAAAAAAAATGTGGTACTGACAGAAAAACATTCAGACCAAATGGAGCAAAATTGTGGAACCAATTTGAGTACATATAACTTCAGCCATTTAATATTTGACAAAGATCCCAAAAACGTAAGCTGGAGAATAGAAAAAAAAATCCTCAACAGATGATGCTGGGAAAACTAAATGTCGACATTCAAAATAATGATATTAGGCACATATATATTACCTCACATTAAATCTAACTACAAATGAATCAAAGACCTAAACAAGAACACTGAAACTACTATAAGAAAACATAGGTAGTGGACTATATGATACAGGTGTAGGGAGGAACTTTCTGAATAGGACTACATTTACCTAACAATTAAGGTCAACCATTGACAAATGGCACTTCATAAAACTAAAACGCTTTTACATAGCTGAAGAAACAATCAGTTGAGTCACAAAGAAGCTCATAGAATGGAAAGAATCTTTTACTGTTATATTTGACAGATGGTTAATACACAGAATATTTAAATATCTGGAAAAATAAACAAATGACCCATTCTAATAATGGGCCTGGTATCTGAGTAGAGTTCTCAGATGAAGAAAAAGAAATAGCAGCCAAGAAATATCTCAAAAATGTTCACTGTCTCCAGCAACTAGGGAAATGGAAATCAAAACAATCTAGAGATTTCATTATACCCCAGTCAGAAAAACAAAGAGCAACAAAATGATCCACAATTAATACTGGAAAGGGTGAATGGAATGGGTACCTTCATTTACAGGTGGTGGGATTTCAAAGTGGTGCATCCACTATTAAAATTAGTTTAGTGAATTCTCAAGAATGAAAAGTCAATATACTATGTGACCCAACTATACCACTCTTCTTATACGTCCAAAGTCATTGACATTCTAATCCACAGATACATGCTATTCACAAGTGGAAAAGACACTTGCTGTTCATGATAGGAAAGAATGTTTGCCACAATGGGAAACAATCATAGATTCTTGCTATTCACAAGTGAGAAAGATCCCTGTTTCTGATGTATACTATTAAAGATTATTTACATAGCTTTGAACAACAGGTGGAAAATGGAAAGAGGTCAAATGACCTTCAACTGAGGATAATGAAAATATGGCACATATACAGAATACTGTCTATCTGTCAAAAAACTAAACAATGAACTTTGCAGGTAAATTAATGAAACTAGAAAAAGCCATATTGGATGAGGTGATTCCGACAAAGAAAGACAATAAACAAATAAATAAATAATTTCATGTTCCTCTTATCTAAGGCTCCTAGCTCCAAATATACATATGTAAGTACATATACATGAGTAACTGGAGAAACCAGCAACTAGAGATGTGGGGGAAAGTGCAGAATGGCAGACTACAAGAGAACTGATCACAGTAAGTGGAAAAAATGGGTGGTGCTCTAATTACAGGGGTTAGATTAAATATAGAAGTAGTGAGGTCTAAAAATAACAGAAAAGTTGTTTGAAAAGCCATAAGAAAGCATACTTTCAGCTATTTACCTAAAAAGACCAACAATACATATAAGTCAGTATAAAGCCATACATACATAGCTTAAATAAAATTTCTCATCTGGACTGGAAATGATCCCACTAGGACCTAAAGACCACAAAAGCAAACAAACAAGCAATAAAATCACAAATAGTAGACATGAGAAGCCCTCTTTTCAGTTATTTGGGGCTGTCAAAGAAACATCCAAAACATACAGACTATTGCTATTGGCCTTTGTTACCCTCAGAAGGTGGAAAGTAAATCCTTATTGTTGAAGGTACCATAGAGTTCAGATATAGCTCAGAGGCCTATGAACAGGGCTTGACCTAATTACCCCATCCCTGAGTGAGGATTAGATTTCCTGGTACCAGAAGGGGTCATATAAGCTCTCACAAAAGAGATACAATCAACAGTCCTACCCAGCAATGACAGGTGTAAGTCATCATAATGAGCACCATGGCAATATAACCTTAAAGGTGAAGTAGAGGCATACATCACTTGGCAGTAACCATCAACTCTCTGATTGTACTTAGGACCCATAAAGTCTTGATTGCCTAAATATGAATAAGCTAAAAAGGACAACAATCGGTTCAGGAGACTTCAACTCTACATAGAGAACTACAGGCAACTACGAAATGTTGAGTGTGGGAGAAATAGTCTTCTCTAGAGAAGGTTATCACTAACCAATTCCTTATATCATACCAAAGGGTCAGCCCTGAGAACTTACAGACAAGTGCATTATACAGACTAAGCAGGTTATAGCTATCTATGCAACAAAAATTAATGATAAAAGATCATAAATTTGAAATTGAGCAAAAAGGAGTATATAAGAGGGTTTGGAGGGAGGAAAAGGAAGGGGTAAATCATATATAATAATCTCAAAAAGTAAAGAGAAAGCAGAAATATGTTTCTCATAATTTGGGAAGTAGAAAATCCAGTGTTTCTTTCTGATGAATGACTTTTATACAGCGGTATCTTACTATGTAATTACTTGATAAATTTTTTACATATACATCTGCATGGAAGAAAGATAATGGTGGAAAATATTAATTACTACTTATATTACTTTCCTTTATATTGAAGATAGAACAGTACCCTATACTGTATAAGTTTTAAAGAAATACTCTGGCTTATAATCAATTCTGAGATCAAAACACGGCATCTGGGGGTGACATTTCTAAATAAAATCCCCACACACTGCAAATAGCACAGGGGTCAGGCGGAGACTGAATGAGAAGATTAAATGGGAAGGGGAAATATGAGAAGGCACAAATAAATCTTAGGGACATTTGATGGGCCATATGGAAAGCTGCTATAATAGAAGCTTTATAATATGTATATATGTGAAAGAAATCTAAATGGAATCACTACATAATGGAAGAGAAAAAGAAACCAATTAGACATCTCTTGCCAATAAATGAAACCTCCAGTTGTATGAATGTGTTACACATAATTAAGTTGTTGGTGAAAGGGGTTCCAAGGAAACCCTTAAACAACTCAGGCTCCTGCCAAAGCTACTGGTTGTTCCTACAATCTTATTTAAGGCTCTATTACTAAAGACAAAAACATAACTCACTGAACTCAAAAAAGTCTGGCTGGTGCCTAACTAGAGTCTTAACAGCTACTCACTAGTTTTCATGATGCTAGAAGATACTCTGCACACTACCAGAGGAGAAAGATAAACTCAGCTATAAACCTTTGATTGACAATGGTGACCTGCCTCCAAGTTATGCTGGTGCAGTAGTAACACAAAAGATTTGAGAGTAACCAATCACGATCTGAATAATGCCCCCCCCTGGGCGGTGGTGGCTCATGCCTTTAATCTCTGCATTTGGGAGATGGTCAGATCTCTGTGAGTTCAAGGCCAGCCTGGTCTACAAGAGATAGTTCCAGGACAGGCTCCAAATCTACAGAGAGACCCTGTCTCGAAAAACCAAAGCCAACCAACCAACCAAACAAAAGAAACAATGGCTCTTTATATTTGATAGAATCCATGCTAAGCACTGATTGGGTGGCCTAGAACCTGAGGCTAGATAAGCCATAAACCTAGATGAAAATCAAATACTGTTGTTCTATTAAAGGAACCTAACAATAAAATGAATTTTAATGACATTTTGCTATAATCATATATCAGTACCTCATTCACCCACTATCAGAGAAACTGTCTCCTCTAGTAAATGGTAATAAAAAGATCCACAAACAGACATCATGCAGAGAGTGAGAGACCGAAGCCTTGGAGTATTCATTCCTAAATTGGGATATCTCCATTAAATTCCTTCCATCGTGGCCCAGGGATCTCTAGGGAAGAGGAGGTGAAAAGATTGTCTGAGGCATTGGAAATAAAAGACAGCAAAGAATTAGGCCTTCTGGGCATAATAGAGCTGATGTATACATGAACTCACAGGGACTGTAACAGCATGCACATGTGTCTAAGCTAGAGGGTGTCCAAGTTCTGAAAGGTAAAGAGGACACCAGTCCCCACTCATAGCCCAGAAGTTATTTTCAACTGATTACTGCTTGCAAAAGAAAAATTAGTCTTTTTCCAATGGAGTATCACTGAATATACTAACCACATACAATAGAAGGGTTTAAGCCTAGCAGTAGATGGCCAACAAAAAAACAAAGTCATTAGGTTGTTATTTTTGTTTATTTTGTCTCAAAATACTTTTCTGGATCATCTTCTTTATCTTTGTCTTCCTCTTTCTATTCTTCCTTCCCTTCTTCCTCTGCCTCCCTTACAGTACTTCTGTTTATATAATATCTTTTTTAAGTTTTATGCTTTTACAGAATTTGTGTATGTGTGTTCCTGTGTCTATGTGTGTTTCTAGTGCTTTTTAATTGAGTCATTTTTTCTTGTTCATATGTTTGTTTTGTCTTATGAAGTTTTGTTTGTTTTTATTTTATTGCTTTAAATTTACAGTTATTTTTGCATGCCTGTTTTTAAATGAAAGAAAGCAAAAACGTGAATTTTGATGGTTGAGGTGGTGGGGAGGATCTAGGATGAGTTGGAGGGAGGAGAAACCATATTCAGAATATTTTTCATAAAATATTTAAACAAATAAGAATTGTACCCAAAAGAAACTGGTCACAAGTAATGTTATGCTAGGGTGACTATAGTATGCCCAAAGCTGAGTCGCAGTATCTGAGACTTTGATCTGTAAAATGATCAAGGTAGTCACTAAATAAATAAATATATAAGTAATAATAGCAATTTCCAGATCAGGAAGAGCACTTAGAATTGGGACGACACATTATCTAAATTGCATAATTTTCTGCCAGGCATTGGTGGTGCACACTTTTAATCCCAGCACTAAGGAGGGAGAGGCAGACCTATCTGTGAGTTCAAAGCCAGACCGCTCTACAAGAACTAGTTTCAGGACAGGCTCCAAAGCAGCACAGAGAAACCCTGTNGGTTAATATAAACTACAAGAGCTAATAAGAAGACTGACCTAATGGGCCAATCAGTTTTTTTAACTTATGGAGATCTCTGTGTGACTTTCTTTGGGCCATGCTGGCTGTGGGGTACTGGGTGGGACAGAAACCCCAACAAGCTGACCCTCATGCTACAGTTCCATAATTGACAACCTGAGCACAATCCTAAATTCAACATCATGGAAGGAAACAACTTACTCCTGGAAGATGTCCATTGACCTCTACATATGCACCATGGCATGCAAATACACACACACACACACACACAGAGAGAGAGAGAGAGAGAGAGAATTACTTAATAAAAATCTAAAAATGTAGAAATCTCAGGCCAGAATATTTTTTATCAAAATGAAATAATAACAATAACAGAGACTACATTTTATATTGAGCATGTCATTTAAAGTTTTATATTTCATACATGAGCACTATATATAATTTCAACAACTCACCTCCTCTTCTTAATTATGTGTAGTCACTCACTCCCAAATTCATGTCATCTCCTTTAATACTCTCTCTCTCTCTCTCTCTCTCTCTCTCNTCTCACACACACACACACACACACATACACACACATACACACACACACACACACTACTAAATCTTTTTAGTATTATCTGTATATAAATGTCCTTAGGACTGACAATTTCACATTGGATAAGCACCTATCAGGATGCTTGTCCCTGGGTAAGACTGAATCTCCTTCTCTCAGCATACACTGATTGCCTGTAGTGAGGTCTTATGAAACTTCCCTCATCATGTTGCCATGTCAACTGATGGTGTCATCATACAGTTCTTGTTTAGGCAATTCAACAATTAAGATTATAAAGATGCTTGCTCAATCATACCACAAGGACACTTTCTCAACAATGTTCATAGCAGGGGAGGGGAGGGGAGATGAGAACATGAGGGAGCAGGATGGTCTAGAGGGAAAGGGACAGAGTGGGAGAGCAATGAAGAAGCAATCTTGATAGAGAGAGCCACTATAAGGTTGGGAAGAAACTTGATACTAGGGAAATTTCCACAAATCCTCAAGGATGACCCCAGGTAAGATTCCAAGCAATGGTGTTGAAGGTGCCTGAGTTGGTCTTCCCCTGTGATCAGATTGGTGAATATCCCAACTATTATCATAGAGCCTTCATGTAGTAACTGATGGAACCAGATGCAGATATCTACAACAAAGCACCAAGAGAAGCTCCAGGAATCCAATTGAAGAGAGAGAGGAGTGAATATATGAGCAAGGAACGTCAGGATCATGATGGAGAAGCCTACAGGCAGTTGAACCAAGCTCATGGAAACTCATGAACTCTAGACCAACAGTTTTGTAGCCTCCATGGGACAGAACTAGGCCCTCCACATGTGGGAGACAGTGGTGAAACTTGGACTACCTGAGAGGCCTCTGGCAGTGGGACCAAGATCTACCCTGAGACATGAGCTGGCTTGTTGGAGCCAATTCCCTATGGTGGAATGTCATGCTCAGCCTTAATGCAGTGGGGAGAGGCTTGGTCCTGTCCCAACTTAGTGTGACAGACTTTGTTGACTTCCGTCTTACCTGTTAGGATGAGTGGAAGGAGCTTGGGCTAGTGGAAGGTGAGGGTGGATGGGAGGAAGAGTGGTGGTATGTAGAAATGTAGTTGGAATATAAAGTGAAATTTAAATAAATAAATAATAAGTAAATAAATAAGATTATGTGAATGCAAATTCCAATAGTCACCCTTTATTTTTGAAAAGGAATCCTTTAACAATTCTGTAGTTGAAAAATTATCTGCAAAACACCATTTAGACACTGTGGAAAAACTGTGACTACAGGAGACTTTCATTCCTTTTGTCCTGGTACAGATATAAGCCTTTATATTGGTCCTCTATTTTCTCTTGTATCCTTCCTCTGATGATCTATAGCTCCCTACTGTTTCTGCTAGATCATTTAGGTATACACTCCTGGCAATGGGACTTGTTACTGTCATCTTGAATCTACTCTTTGCCAACTTCCTTGCACAGACCCACACTGTCTCTCTTGCCTCCACTTCTCCCCTTCCTTCAGTCTTCTTTGGAAGTCTCTCAATTATTTTTCAAAAGTTTCTTCAGGAATTCAGGATGACAATGGTATGATCCACCTAAAGTGATTACATTAAAATTCCTGCTAAGTGACGAGAGAATCCCCTTCTATAGAGAATGCCCTCTTCAATTGATCTAGAACTACCCACTCTAACAAAGACCCTCCTCAGCTGGAAACAGCTACAATGATCCTAACATGCATTTTCTATATCTGCTTTGAGTTTGGAATGATAGTTTTTGTTAAACGACTATACTTCACTGCTTCCCTTATGGCCAGAAGATCAGGACTCCAAGAGGAAATGTGCTGATCCCTTAAAAAGACATTTTTCTGGCCCTTATAAAAAGTCACAGACATATTTATTCACAGTCATTCTCTCATCCATTTGCATGGTCATGTGGGTTAACAATCCAAATCACTGAGATTATGCCCCTTCATCATGTGCCTGCCAATAAACATGGCCCTGCCTGTATAAGGTTTAAAAAGAAAAGTTAAAATAGCTGAAAGGAATATTCACTAAAGGGATTAAATAATAAATTTGTTGTGAGAAATAAAAATATCACAAAACTTGATGACAAATCAAGAAATACTGTGTCAGCTAAAACACAGAGATGAAAAAGTAGAGGAAATAGAGCCTCATAAAATGTGAGGCTCCATTAGGATACCAGGATTTGTACAATGAGAGAACAAGAACAAAAGACAAACAGAAAGAAGGGAAAGCACTTAAAGAAACAATAGGTGAATTCTTCACAAATTTGTTTTAAAACAATACCCAGATTTGCAAGGAAGATCAACAAACAAATATAATTAGTAAAATGTGGTTACTCAAAGATGAAAAAGAATCTTGAAATAGCAAGGCGACCCTAATAAAATTAACAGCTAACATCAGAAACAACAAAATCAGAAAGAAACATTCTTAGTGCTTAAAGAAAAAAAAGTCAGCCAAATAACTTACATACAACAAAATTATCCTTAAAAGCCAATATGACAGTCTCAGATGAATAGAAGCAGTTGCTGTTGTTGCCATACTGACTTTACAAGAAACAGTACAGATAGTCCTTCAGCAGTAAGCACATGGTGCCAGATAGTGATTCAAACTCACCTGAACAAAAAGCACATATGTGTTTGGACACCATTGTTTATAAGACACAGACTATTAAATCATTATTATGAAGATGGAGCTTTAATATATTAACTAAAACAAGCAAAGTACAAAGAGACAAATAATAGAAAACATTACTTATATGTAGAATTGCAGAAAGTTGAACTCATGGAAATAGGGTAGCATAGAAGTTACAAAAGCTGTGGAAAGAGTGGTAAAAAAAAACAAAAGGGGGGGATAGACCTAATCAATGTGGACAAAGTTTTAGTTAGAAGAATTACATTCTGGTATTCTATTACACAGAATCATGAATATGATTAATAATAACATGCTGTCTGTTTCAAAATACCTATAGGAAGAAATTTAAATCAGTTTAGTTGATGGATATCCTAATTAGCCTGATTTCATCATTTTATAATATATCGAGGAATCATATTGTGTCACATAATTACTTGTTATAAATATAATAACATATAAATGATATATTACTGCATCCTCATCATAAAAATATGTCTTATATAATATACACATAGATAATTTTTCAAAAACACCACAAGGTAGGTATACAGAGTAAAATATTTTAAATAATAATAACTGCATTTTTGAGTTTGCAATATTAGTAGACATAAGCAAGCAATTGCACCATTTAAAAGGTAAAACGAATAGAGTATATAGAGTAACACTTCTCAGTATTACTAGAAGTAAGCAGGTATGAATTTGAAGTAATATTAATCTCTGAATGCTGGAAAAATGCTCGTATTGAGAGAAATCTTTGTGACCCTGGACTCGACTAAAAATCTCTAGATATAACAACAAAACCATGGAAACTAAATGAAAATGTATTTAAATCTAAATTTATCAATTTTAAAATTTTGTGTCTAAAAATGCTATCAGAAAAATAGAGAAGAGTTAGATTTGTTGGTGCATTTATGTAATAGAGGCAGGAGGTCATGACTTTGAGGTCAGTAAGGACTATATAGTGAGATGCTCTCAAAATGAAAACAAAACAAAAAACTAAGAAAAGGGTGAGGGCAGTAGAAAAACAACAAATGAAAGAAAATAACTTAAAGCATATGTCCAAATAGAGACTTGTATCAAGAATATATAATTTAGCTGGGCAGTAGTGGTGCATGGCTTTAATCCCAGCACTCAGGAGGCAGAAGCAGGCAAATCTCTTTGAGTTCGAGGCCA
>LOEQ01008268.1:26705-37518 GCA_001685075.1 Bramus lutescens
AGAGAGAGAGAGAGAGAGAGAGAGAGAGAGAGAGAGAGAGAGGGAGGGAGGGGGGAGAGAGAGAACACAGAGAATCTAGTCTTTGGTCTCTGTGCTAGTGAACACATGCAGTCCTTCAACTCATAACTTACCCATCAAACAAGCCTTCCAAGCTGAAATTTTCCACACAGGCTTTTCCGCTCCAAAGGAGGCTTTATTTATTTTTTCTTTATTCTCTGAGCCTTCCGCCTAGCCATTCTGGACTGAGAAGAGGAGTAAGTGCCCAGCTCTACTCAGAGAATAATTGGGAACATTTTGCTACACACAGAAAACTGGAAAAAGACTGGTGTGTGGGGCTGAAATAGTGCAGGTTGTAGCCGGCAAGACAAAGGGCCCCTCGGCTACTTTATTTGTTTTCTTTAAAAGTAGCCCCTAAGTGACTGAAATATCGCTCGCCACCACAAGCAGTATGAGATTTCACCAGCAGTTGGAGTTACGTAACTGTCTCTATGGCAACCAAAGCCCATAACATGCAGTATCATTGTTGGCCGGTTAAGTAGCAGTGGTTTTAATGCCCCCACCATTCTTCCCCTTCAGTCCTTTCCAGGTTGTTTTCCACTTTTGTCCCCTTCCTCCTAATTTCCTTTCCTGTCAAATGTAAGAAAATTAAATGTAGAACAAAATGAGTGAAAACTGAAGCTTTTTAAGCAATGGGTGCGCATGAGGTGAGTCCTCTGAAGGGCAGAGAAGGTGTTCAGCTTGCCTGCAGGCCAACTAACACCAGGGAAATTATTGCTTCCCACCGGTGTAACACAAACCACAGACACGTATTCTGCGGTAGCTACAATAGAAGGAAAACCAGCCACGCTGAAAAGAAAGCAGAGAGGGGGTCCAACACAAACCACAGACACGTATTCTGTGGTAGCTACAATAGAAGGAAAACCAGCCAAGCTGAAAAGAAAGCAGAGAGGGGGTCCAACACAAACCCAGAAAAATTTGAACTTCTGTGAGTTCTTGATTTCAGTATTTCTAGAACTTCTGGAATAACAAGATGGGGAACATATTGGTAACAGGTGTTTCTGATCTTGACAGAATGGAGCTTGGGGAAATGGGAATGAAACCTTCTACAGTAATAGCTCTGCTTTCTCCACATCTTCGGAATACATTGTTTTCCTCACCCAGATCAAAATCAAATGGTGCAACATGGGGCACTGAGGTTTGTAAATATTGGTTCCTAGCTTCTCTTCGCAGTTGTGTGATTACAGAGAGTGAAAAATACCTTTAGATTTCTCATTAGCTGAGAAAATGTTCTTCAATCCCCTGCTCTGATATTTACTTCAGACATAATCCATTTCAACCATGAATTACTTAGAAATAAAACTATTTGACTCTTTGTGGAGTCTCTACAGATCTTTCCTCTGTCCCTGGGACTCACTAGATGCTTGGTATTTTCTCTTCTTCTGAGAAGCCCTCCAAATACCATTAACTCCTGAGACTTCACAATTTCTATTCAAACAGCATCATTTCTTTCACTCATTCCTCATGAGCCTTGGCATCTGATTTTTTATTCTGATCACTTCCTTGTGTTCAAGTTCATGATTTATTATCTCACCATTAAAGTTTGAGCCTCAGATATTGACACAGTCTTCCCAGCTTAGGTCTAGCCAATTTGTTATGTAGTAAATTCCAGGAATTGGACTGTAGTCCAGAGTTGGAGAAATGAAACATAGAAAAGAGAGAGGGTGGTGAAAGAACACTGATTTTCTAGATTCAATTTCTGTAATTGTGAAAAACAAAACAAAAAGAAAAACTTGGCATTGAAAGCTTTTGCCTTGAATTCAATGCTTATCTGCTTACTCACACTTCCACACCCATCATTACCTGAACCCTGGCATGGCTTCTGCATGTGTAATAAGCATAGATAGCATCCACAGTAGCCTGCTTTGTTTCTGCCTTGATGCTCAGAAATAATAGTCTTGCTAAGAGTTGAGTATTGCTAATTTTGATATCCACATATACGTTAATCCTTATAAAAGAAGAACTGGCCCACGGCTTTTTTTTGGGGGGGGGTNCGGCTTTTTTTTTGGGGGGGGGGTCTTATAGAGTTGCTGTTCTGTGATAACTTTGAAATTACCTTTCTAACTGAGACAGTGTCAAAAACAGCAGCTAGTGTCAAGTGTCATATGTAATTAAAAAATGGAAGGATCTATTAGTTAAGCTTTCAGTCCTGTCTACTGTTTTTGACAGTAGTGTTTCCAGGTTCTTCATATAAAGAGGGGCAGAAGAATTTATAAAAATTTAACTTCAATCTCTACTTACATGGATATATATAGCCTAAGTGTGTTTTGAGAGCTTTTGAATGGTGGCAAATATCACAGAGGGTCTCAAGTCCTTTTCAAACCTACTCTCCATTAATCCACTCTTTTGGTTCAGGATATTTTTTCTTCAGAGTTCTGTGTATATGTGTGCATGTGCACATGCTGGTGAAGAAGAGCAAATATGGGCTTCACCTGAGTCTCAGGTACCTTATTTTCAAAATAGAGACAATGTTCTCTTGCCATGCTAGATCTATCAAGATGGTGAGAAGAGGTTTAAAAGTAAAAAGTATGTGTGGATGTGACAGTGCAATCTATTATGCAAATGCTTGGGAGCCAATGGAAGAAAGTTCACTTTGTCTTTGAAGCCAAATTGGGTTATTAAAATAATACCTGAATTTGTCACTCTTTATAGCTTACCAATAAATGATAGTTCTCTGATCAGCACAACATACTACTATAGAGTTCCACCAACTTTAAAGGCCCAGCAAAACAGAGTCAAGGAAACAAAATTACTCCCTTAAGGAAGCTTTGCCTAATTGCTTCTTCATATATACTGGAATGGATGTCACAGGTTCTGGCTCTTTCTATTATCTACCACATTTGGGGTATAAGGATAATTATGGAGCCATAAGAATCCCCAGCAGAAAAATTGTACTGGGGTAGAGGATGATGATACATAGAATGTGTTAATACATTCAGCTCAAATGAAATTTGTGTTGTTTAAAGCCTGATATATTTTCCAGGAAAGAGGCCTCCATTACCAAGATAATTTGCAAAGTTTCATTTAGTCATTGTTGAAAATTCTATCGCTTAGATGTCAATAGGCCCAAATTATTCTAGTGACCCAGTCCACAGTAGTTTTTAACTGCCATCATTGGACCTTTCATTATGCCCAATTATTGAGGAAATTGTGGCAAATAAACTAGATCTAGTGCTTGTACTCACTAAGGCTTTTAGTATCATAGTTATGTTCTACAATTAGCCACTCAAAGTGACTCATGGGCAATTTCCTTCATCTCTGTGTTCAGTTCCCTTATCAGTGAAAAGGTATCAGCCAGGACACATGAGAATTCCACTTTGGTCCTACAGTATTGCACTTTTCCTTAAAGGCAAGATCTATGCTCAAGGAATTAGAAAAACTACCTCCTACCTCCTTAGATATTCACCTTTGCCAAGGCTAAACAGTATGCCCTAGGTTATGTAGACAAATTCAAGCCATGTCCTGAGCTTCCTCTAAAAATCAGCTTTAAATTTGTAGCACAATTAAAATAAATCTGCTAGATAATATTTGCTTAATCACATTCTGTTCCCAAATAGACATTAAATAAACAAGATGAAAAGAAAGACATTGTTAATGCTTTCAATTACCCAATAATATAATAATTGTCTTATTAAATCTAAATGAACAGCAGAAAAGCAAACTTTCCTGGAGCTCTCTCTACTTTAGCTGTGGAATCCTTTTGGTGCAAAAAGAGAATTGTTCCATCGACTATGCAAGTCAGGTAGAGCTGAGAGGAGCAATGAGTAAAGAACACCAAAGTTGTTGCTTGATAAAATTTGTTTGGAATAGGCAAAGGAATTCAGTGTATCAGAATTGGTAATGAAAACTTTAAACCTCTTGTATGTATAGGAAGATGTATGAAGAATCTTTAAAAATTAAAAATCATTTAATCCTAAAATTTAGACTAGAGTCTAAGACTTTCCATGATGCCAACTTGCACATATCCTATTTCAGCTGACTAAGTTATTTCTGACAGATAACACCACAAACCTGCAAAGGCATATGATTGAGATTTAAAGCCATTTACTGCCCTTCTCAAACTAAACGGACAGAAAAAAAGTTGTACTAGTTGTTCACATTACCCTTACATATCATCTGTAAAATGAACCATGATGCCATACTCTAACTAATAATTTTGTCAGGAGGATTAGCCCTGTTGTTATTTGTAAAGAATTTAGAGAAATACTTGTTATAAGGTCGACACTATGCAAATACTTATTAAATAAAATGAGCAGATTTTATTTAATTTTGAACTAGCCCAAAACTCCAAAACAACCAGTAAGTAGAAGGAGGGAGTCTTACGGAGTCGTACTATGTGTTCTCTGAAGCATTCACCTTATCTGCCTCTACTGAAGATCTGGAGCACTCATTTCACCTCCAAAATATCATCACACTTCCAACACTATAATGCTATTCTCCACTTTTTCCAGTCACAAATATACAAATGAAAGCACCTTCACACGCATTGCCTTGGCAAATCAGCATACCAATTCCTAGATACAGATTCCTTCCCATTTTAGAAATGAGAAATCAATTAATCTGTTAAGGTTACTAGTATAACTGCTTAGGCTTAACCTTATGTTACAGTAGCCTTAAGCTATTGAAAATTTGACCCCACCTTCCTTGTTCCTTGGTAACACTAGAAATGTAAGCATCGGTTTGGCCATTTCTAGGAATTTCAATTACCATCTGCAAAATTTAAGGTATCTGGCCCTTGTTCTAAATTACATTTCTAGCCCTAAGTGGAAACCTGTTATTATAAACTATCCAAAAAGAGATGGGAGGGATTATCCCTTAATGAGATAATGTATTTTTTATTCCCAGAAGCCTCTTAGTGAATGCAGATGCTTGTATCCCTTTCTATCAGGAAACACAGTGGTGGCTCTGGCATGCAGCTGCCTCAGAAAAGCTTGACTTCTCCTTTTCTTTATTCCATTTCAGTTGCTGGCCAAAGGCTATATATGCTTTTTCTGGCATTAGCTTTTCATCTTTTTTCAGAAGCTTCCCTATGCCTTTGCCACAGAGAACGGCACAGCTTTGTCTCTTCCTCTTCACTCTTTCCTTTCTCAGGGAGCTACTTGCATGTCCTCTTGTTTCTCTCTTACAAGCTAATGACTTTGTCCTCTGTCTTCATTTTGAGTCGGTTTCTAAATTCTTATGTTAGTGAGACTAAAAACCCTAAAAAGGAACCTCAATTTTCCCAGTAATGATATCACTCCACTTCTAGCTCAGAATACATTACTAATGTGCTATGATATCAGAAAAAAAAACTTCCTTATATCTGTGCCACAAATCTCTTATCTACTCAATGACTGAGTATGATGAGATAATTTCAGAATTCTAATAAAGCACACTTGTTTATATTGTACCAGGAATGAGATCCTTCTATGTCACTCCTTGAATTTCCCCTGAAGAATTTTCAAGAGTTCGTAGAATATGTTCAGCCTGCTTGCCACCCTTCTGTCTTCTTGCTCTTTTCCTTCATTTGGCACCAGGAGGTTAAACTTTTATTAAGAGAGAAGACTGCATTCTTTAGTTGAAGTGACTGAGCCCATTAAGACGATCAGAGTAGAGAATGTCTGCTTTTAGATCAATGGCTTTGAACTGGAATGTCTTCTTCCTTGGTATCCTGGAGATATGTGGATTATAAAAGCATTCTTTTCTAGGGATTTTACTTTACTGGATTATTTGGAAGAAGTAAGAATGTTTTTTTTTTCTTCATGCTGTATATACGAGTGTATTCATGCTGTATATACGAGTCTGGCCTTGAATTCATGATTCTCTATCCTTAGCCCCCTAGTACTTGGATTACAGGCATGGACCACACATAGCTGGCTTTTATTTTTCTATGTCATGAGCTGAATTATTAATATTATCTAATAACTCCTATTCTCTTTGATTTGGGGTAAGGACTCAATGTATTTACAGTAAAGAAGTGAATCTACCTCTGAGTGGAGTATGCCATCACCTTCTCTATTAAAGGTTAATCCAGCTAAATTGGTCAATCATCTGACAAAGGGACCAAAGGGACCACCTCTCAGGAATTAGGGTTTCATATTAAACCATCTTAGAGCTAGGAAGAAAAATTTTCCCTTTAATGAGATAATGTATATTTCCTTCCCAGAAACCATTCTCTCTCTCTCTCTCTCTCCCCTCAGGATCCTTTGCCTTATACTTTGGACTTCATTATTTCTCTAAAGTTCCCCTCCCTATTATGTGTCTGTTTCTCTGCCATATGGCTTATTTCCACAATCACTTAATTCAAATGGTATGTCTTTTTGTTGTTTCCTTTTGTTTTTCAAGACAGGGGTTTCTCTGTGTAGCCCTTGATGTCCTGGAACTAGCTCTGTAAACCAGGTTTTGAACTCACAAAGATTTGCTTGACTCTGACTCCTGAATGCTAGGATTAAAGGCATGCACCATCATCTCCTGTCAGAATGGCTTCTTTTCATTCTCTTCTCCATTCCTTTGGGTAATGGCCAAAATTTATAGCTAGATACTCTTGTTTCTTTTTTTTATCTTTTCAACTCTAAGCAAATTGCCCTTGAGTTTCCTTTTGAATCTACTCTTATTTTTATTAATGAGTCTAAGAACCACAAGGGGGAATGTTATTTCCCTAGTAACATGCCGAACTCTCCAATATTTCTTAACACAATCTCACCTAACAAGTTTGTTTGAAGAGAGACTTGTACTAGTCACATTCTCGAGATCCTTTATAAATTAAAGTTACACAGTCCCTGCTCTGAGAAGACACAACCATATATCCCAGATAGCCTTACAATAAACACAGGGTGCTCTGTATTTCTTACTCAGCGTGGGTTTAGGGAAATTTTCATAAAAATATTCTCAATAATACTTCATACATGTGGCAGGTGTTATGTCTTAAATAAATAGAACCAGTAAATGCTAGGTGCAAAATAAAGATAGGACTTGTTTGGGGTACAGAGGAACCTGGTATCTAAGGAGAAAGTTAGAAGAACTCCATGAAAATAGCTATCAATCAATCCTGTAGTGTAAAGCAAAGAAGGACAAACAGAATTTTTAGCCAGGATGTGATGAAAGTGAAGAAATATAGGTTTCTAGTTCTGATGAGTTAAACATATTTTTATTATTAATAGGGGTTTTAGTTTGAAATCTCACTCTTCACTAAAATCAGAAGTACCTTGCAATGCTTTTCAAAGAAATCCTTACCTGCCTCCATTTCAGAGACACAAATTTATTCTCTTCTGCAAATACAGCTACAGGCTTCACAGGAAAATAAGGATGAAAAATGGTTGATAATTCCAGTGGCTTTGAGGTTTTCACTGTTTTCTACTGTGACTGGGCCTAGTTATACAAAACAGCCTTCTTAAAGAATGGGCAGCGAGAGATTACCATATGCTTCAGGATGGGTCAGCCTGTAAGTTTGCTGAGTGAGAATAGCTAACAAGCTCACTTCATGTGGGAAATTGTCTATCAGACAAAGAGATATATGATGCCTGGGACCTTTTTCTCTTATCTTATCTGTCACCATCTACAAGGAAGAGAAAACAATCCATCTCACACCCTTGTCTAATGTATCTAGTGATTTGTATG
Organism: Bramus lutescens; assembly: GCA_001685075.1. Taxonomy (NCBI): domain Eukaryota; kingdom Metazoa; phylum Chordata; class Mammalia; order Rodentia; family Cricetidae; genus Bramus; species Bramus lutescens. The sequence continues at coordinate 34,359 of LOEQ01008268.1, forward strand.
GCCTCTGAAACTGGGAAACATGCATATTTAATCGTAACCAAGACAGGAAACACAGATATCTTATTAAGGTACATGGCTTTACTAGATTATTTGAAAGAATTATACTATAATAAGATGTAATTGTTCTAGAATAGAATATAAAGGATATAGGTAAGCTTTTCAAATTAATACAAGTCTATCAAAAGTTGGTATTCTGAATTTGGATGGAAATGGTATGAAATTATGTCATAGTTAGAAAAACTGGAGATCCAGAGAAAGGGTATGCTTCCATTCCTGGAGTTCCAGAGGTACCTAATATCAAAGAAAATCATTCCAAATCTGCTGTTTGGAGCTGCTTGTTAGTTCCCGGCTGCTCAGCCTTGAAATAATCACACAGAAACCATATTATTTAAAAAACTGCTTGGCCCATTAGCTCTAGCTTCTTATTTGCTAACTCTTACATATTAATTTAACCCATTTCTCTTAATCTGTGTATCACCACGTGGCTGTGGCTTACCCACTAAAGTTCCGGTGTCCATCTCTGGTGGGGCTACATGGCTTCTCTCTGACTCTGCCCTCTTCCTGCCAACATCCTGTTTAGTTTTCCCTACCTAGCTAAGTTCTACCCTGCAATAGGTCCAAAGAAGTTTCTTTATTCACCAATGGTATTCACAGCATAAAAAGGGGTATCCCACATCACAAACCATTGACCTTCAAGACAATTATAATGTTCACTATGTGGCCACTCCTAATGGTTCATGCCCCATAATGCAATAAAGAATTCAAGACAAACCTAGTACTGTTTCTTAGTAAGTAGAGAAGCAGTTCACTAAAATTTACAAAGTTCTTTCATGTCATTTCTTTTTTAGTGTCTTCATTTTCAAGAAGCTTGCTTGAATTTATAATTAATAGACCATAACTTTTGACTAGGCTCAATCCTTTGCTGTCTGAACTTGAGGGAGTTATTTAAATTCTCTGTACTTTAATCACATGTAAAAATGAAATAAGCATAGTATCTCATTTAATAAGCAGAGCCAGAACGTTCCCCAACATTTGACTAATCTAGGCTACATAGAGTGAACCTGGCTCAAAAAGCAAGTTAATCAATCAGTCACCAACCAACCAATCAATAGTACCTAAAGCATAGAATTGCTCCATGAATTAAGTGAAGTAATCCAAGCAAACCAAATGAAAGATAGATCAATAGACCATGACTATTGTTAAAACTTGGAGCCTGTGAATCTGTAAAAGACACTACGAGTTCATGTTGCAGTATTTCTTCTAAGTACAGACGGCAGAGTTTGCAACTCACAGGTCACCCTAATTGTATTTAATGGTTGTGTTGTTGAAACCATGATGTATGACAAGCTTTTAGAAAAAAAAAACCCTCAAGCAAACCATACTGTCATCCAAACAAATAATAGGTCTTGTGCACCAAAATATATGCTCATGTTTTTGTTTAAAAAATGACTATTCTTTATCAGGGGAAGTGTCTCCGTGGATGCTTGAGACAGGGAAGTTATAAAATGCTTATTAGAAATTGTTTCAAACAGTGAGGATCTGGCCTAAGAGAAATCATTTTCAGACAGGGAGACTTTTTCCTTTTGGCAGTGGAGTGGGTTAAACAGAGTAAAAAGAAATTGTTGAAAATAGGTTGTGGAATCTTGACTTTTCTTCAGTAGCACATATGGTCTTGGCAGCTTTCCCTTTCTTTTTCTGTGCATGACAATTAAGACCCCGATTTCCTAACATGGGTCTAAAAATTGCTCCACAGTGCACCTTATGTTCACTGAAATGCTTAATTGTGACTTTTGTCAGTCAAGAGTCACCGAATGTATGTTTTAATTTTAACATAGTCCGACTTATTAGTGTTTTGAGGTAGTTATTGTAAAACTAACTCACGTGGAATCCTGAAGTATTCTAAAAAGATATCTTGGGAATTTTCTAGAAGATATAGTCTTCCTACTTCACCAGAATAGCTCACTTTGATCTATTTTAATACTGTGAATGGCTGTTGAACTTTACTTATGGTAAAAGATTCTATTACTAGAGTAAAGTTGTAATGCTTCTGTTATAAACTTCAAAATATTGTACCATTTCAGAAATGTCAACATGCTAGAAATAAAAGGACAATACTCTGAGATTCACTTGTCTAAAATATGTGAGGCAAAAGGAAAAAAAAAACAAAAAGGAAAAGCAACCAAACAGGAAGGGAAGAAAACTGATTCTTTATTCGAAGTTCAAACTGAGAAAGAAGAACACAGAATCACTTTAAGCTTCAATGGTTCAGAATAAAACTGTTTTGTTTTGCTGAGGCATAATTGTAGCTTGAACCTGTTGGATGAGAAAGTTTGCTACAATAGTCCAGAAAGTTGGAGTCTAGAGGAAGAGATAGAAATGAAGGTTGTTTGAATAATAGGAGAGATTGTTCCTGAAGGGGCCTACATATGGATTCAAGGGCAAAGGATCATAAAGGTTTGATAATGAGGACAAAGAAGAGAAAAAATATCACTGGCAACAGAAAGGGGAGGTCTTGGAATTCCAAGCAGAAGTATTTGAACTTGTTTTTATCTTTGGATTGCATTCATCCAAAGAGTAGGGAGAGTATACTGAAGAAGAGAAACAGTGCTGAGGAGGATTAAACGGAGGTCTAAGTGGAGCTTACTCAAAGATTATTTGAGGACAAAGACTCACTTTACTACTGATACTGAGCTCAGTGCCTACAGCTGCAGATAGCTTTCATTTGCCTTTTCTTATTTATCATGATTATTTACTCAAGCTTTTTTTCTTATAAAGGGCAATCTTATACAATTTACCATGGCATTCTATACATAGTAATAACTCATTTCATGTTTTGGATTACAAAATGAATGTTACCTAACTAAAAGCCTTTGGAGTCTGACATATGTTGGAGAAAAGGTGCATAGAGGGAATCTCTGAATACCGCATCCCTTATCAATATTCCTAAGGTTTTCACACCTCAAGCAATCAATAACTCTCTGACTGACATTAGACAATTATTACTTTACATTTGAAAGAATATCAAGGTTCAAAGAAGTAGTGGCTTTTTCAAAACCATACCAGTAATGACAATACAGGATCAAAATCTGTTGCTTCTCCTCATAATTCTATCAATATAACTATTTGTGGCCTATTTTTTTTATCTCTCTTTCTTCTCTGT
>LOEQ01008270.1:28383-46933 GCA_001685075.1 Bramus lutescens
AACACCTTTAATCCCAGCATTCACATTCCAGAGGCAGAAGCAGGCAGATCTCTGAAACAGAGGTCATCCTGATCTACAAAGTGAGTTCCAAGTACAACCAAGGCTAAAAAGAAAAGCATGTCACCCTGTGTTGAAAAGTAAAAAACAAGCAAGCAAGCAAGCAAACAAACAAAACAAGACAAGACAAAGCTGTTGCTGGTTGTTTTTTACTCTTTTGCTCGTTGCTGCTTTAGGGCCCACCACCCAGCTCCCAAATAAATCACATAGGAGAATTTTTTTTCTTATAAATGCCTGACATTAGCTTGGCTTGTTTCTAGCCAGCTTTTCATATCCTAAAGTATCACATATATCTTTTTTTGTCTGGGCTTTTACCTTTTACTATTTTGTATACCTTCTTTCTCTGTGTCTTACTGTGTAGCTTGGTGACTGACCCTGATGTCCTCCACTCCTTGTTCTATCTTATTCCTTATTCCTTTTCCTCCCAGAGTTCTCCTTCTATTTATTCTCTCTGCCTGCCAGCCCCACCTATCCTTTCTCCTGCCTCACTATTGGCTATTCAACTTTTTATTAGACCATCAGGTGTTTTAGACAGGTAACGTAACACAGATTCACAGAGTTAAACCAATGTAATATAAAACAATGCAACACCTCTTTGCATCATTAAAATAAATGTTTTACAGCATGAACAGAAGTAAAACATCTTAAAATAATATTATGCAAAAGAAAAAGAAAAAAACTCATAGTGACTGGATGTGGTGGTACAGACTCCTCAGGCACGAGGCTGAGGCAGGAGTATCACCAATTCTAGACTTATCTGGGATATTGAGTGAGTTCAGTGCCACCCTAGACAGCTTAGTGGGATTCTGTTTCAAAACAAAAGGTTCAAGAAAGGGCTGACGAGATAGATAAGTAAGACAGCACTTGCCTAGGATGCACAAAGCCTTGAGTTGATGCTGGTACTGCCAAACAACAACAGCAAATGAAAAAGCACAGATCAGTCTAGTAGGATCCAGAATATAAAGAACTAAAAATATTTGATTGCAGGACAGTCTAACATTTAGTAGAGGAATAAACAGGATTCTGAGAAAAACAAGTATTAGCGAGACATAATTTTCAATAGAAAAAGCGTGTGGTACAACAGGATAAAGGATCTGAAAATATTCCCTGAAGACATAATATAAGAATTCCTTGTGCTGACTCTTGACCCTAACTAGCGAGGGGTGGGAGGAGCTAAGCAGGAGATGGCTCATGGAAACGAGTCACATGGAACTGACAGATAAGACAGTGGAAACAAATTTGTCAACAACCTGGCCTGAGCGTGAAACACTATTGTATTGTTTGGATGGCTAATATTGGTTGTCAACTTGACCACATCTAGAATCAACTAAAACTCAAACAACTGGCATACCTGTGAGGGGTTTTTCTTGATTGGTTCCTTTGAAGGGGGAAGACCCCATCTTAAATCTGGAGCATTTGAGGTCAGAAGGCCCACCCTAAATCTGGGCCATACCCTCTAGTGAAAGTGTACATAGATAAAAAAAAAAAACACTGAAGAAGGACTCACTTCAATTTCCACCAGCAAGGACAGCAGTATACCTTCACAGTTTTACTTCAAAGGTTTATTAACCCTCCAGTCCTATGTCATAAGTTAGTTCAAGGAGGATATTGATCATCTGTCTCCTCCATGAAACACCATACTAGTCCACTCTATTGATGACGCTCTGCTGATTGGGCTAATTGAGCAGGCGGTAGCAACCACTTTAGACTTGTTAGTAACAGGGATATTCATCAGAAGACTGGAAATAAATCCAATCAAAATTCAAGGGCCTTATATCTGAGCAAATCTTCAGGAATCCAGTGGTGAGGGGCATACAGAGATATTCCTTCTAAGACAAAGAATAAGTTATTGTACTGGCTCCCCTCATCACCAATATAGAAACACAACACTTAGTGGGCCTGTCTGGAGACACCACATCCCTAACATGTGTATGTTATCTGGCCCATACATAAATGACTCAGAAAGCTACTAACTTTGTGTGGTTCCTGGAACAGGAGAAGGTTCTTTCTCAGGACCAGGCTGATGTGCAGGCTTGCTCTACCCCCTTGAACTATATAATCCAGCAGGCCTGATGGTACTTGGGGTGACAGTTGCAAATAGAGATGGTGTTCAGAACTTCTGGCAGGCTTCTATAGGTGAATCAGAGAGGAGACCCTTAGAATTTTGGAGCAAGGTTCTACCATCATCTGTCAACAATTATTCTCTCTAAGAAAGACAGCCTTTGACCTATTATTGAGCTTTAGTGGAAATTTAGCACAGACAATGAACCACCAACCTATCACCTAACCTGATCCACCCATCATAAGCTGGATATTAGATGACCCACCAAGTCAAAAAGCAGGAAGTGCACTGCAGCAATCCATTATCAAATGGAAGTGGAATGTACCTGACTGAGCCCAAACAGGCCCTGTGGGCATAATTAAGTTACATGAAGAAGTTACACAAATACTTACCAGTTTCTACTTCCGTTACAATTCTTTCTGTCCCAAGTACACACCCATATACTCTTGAGGTCTAGTCTTTGGTTGTTGACTTGACCTGGTTTAGTGATGGTTCTGCACATTATGCAGGTACCACCCAGAAATGAACATGTGCATCATTACAAATACTTTCTGGGGTAACACTGAAAAATACCAATGAAGAAAAATCTTTGTAGTAGACAGAACTTTGGGCAGCACATTCTTCTTGGAAGAAATGGCCCAATGTGTAACTGCTCACTAATTCACAGACTGCAGCAAATTGATTGGCTGGATGGTCAGGGACTTAGAACGAACATGATTGGAAAATTGATGAGAAAGACAGCTGGGGAGAAAGTACATATGATCATTATATCATGTTAGGTATAATTATGACCTGGGTATTGTTTTAATTTGAAAAGAAAGCATTACGTAAGGAGATATGATTGCGTGTCAAGTTGATGAGGAATGGACTTGTGATGTCTTATCTTGGTTGTCAACTTGACTACATCTGGAATCAACCAAAAATCAAGCAGCTAGTCACACCTGTGAGGGATTTTTCTTGTTTGTATCATTTGAGATGGGAAGATCCACTCTAAATTGAGATCATTTAAAGTAGGAAAACCCTAAATCTGTATCATTTGAGATCAGAAGATTCACCCTGAAGCTGGCCACGTCTTCTGGTGGTAGCATATATATAAGGACATGGAAGAAAAAAGCTTTTTGACTTTTGTCCACTTTCCCTCACTCTTACTGGCAAGCTTGTCTGCCTTGTGGTTGAGGCCTTCTTTCACTGTTTTTAGAACCTACTTCTTTAGGACTCCAGCATCTTCTCAAGACTGTCTAGGACATCCAGCCTCATGAACTGGACAGCTATTAATTAGAGGGACCTTTCTGCTGAGAGACCATCACCACTGGGCTAGCTGGACCACAGTCTGCAAAACAAATGAATTCTTTCCTCCCCAAGTCGCCTTTGGCCAGAAGTTTTATCACATCACTGGTAGCCCCACCTAAGACAGTTGTCTTAAGAAGAACAAGCGATGTGATAATGTGACAGGATTTAAAAGGCCATTTGAAGTAATTAAATAATTGTGCTTTCTTTCTTTCTTTCTTTCTTTCTTTCTTTCTTTCTTTCTTTCTTTCTTTTCTTTTCTTTTCTTTTCTTTTTATTTAGTTATTTATTTATTTATTTTTGTAGCCAGGGCGCCAAAGTCATTAAATGAAGGAAGAACAACATACTGGAGAAATGCAATTTAAGGAAGGGTTTATTTTGGCTCACAGCTTGAGGGTACCATCATGGCGGGGAAGACATGGCAACAGAAGTGTGAGATAACTGGTCATAGTGCCGTACAACCAGGAAGCAGAGGGAATGCCTGATAGCGCCTACCTTGCTTTCTCATATCCCACGAAATGGAGCTGGGGAGATGACTCAGCAGTTAAGAGCACTGCCTGTTTTTCCAAATGGCTAGAGCTTAATTCCCAGCAACCATGTGGTGGCTCGCAACCATCTGTAATGACATCTGGTACCCTCTCGAGGAAAAGACCTGGTCAGTTGTTCTCATCAACTGAATATGGACAAGTTCAACAGAATCGCCATATATGGGCTGCCCATGCATACTTCAGCATTGCCAGGGCATAAATTTCAATTTTAATATTTATGATGGGTTTTCTTACCTCAACCTAATCTATAAAAAAATAAATATTCAGCATCTTGTTTCCTAAGTGGTGCTAGCTAGGTCCTCTCAATTTGACAATAATTATTAACTACACCTTCTCTATCCATATTTCCCACCCAGCCTCTTTACTTACTTCCTTATACAAAGTGACCTGGACTAAAAACACACTGGTAGAAGGAAAACCAGTTAAGACACAGTTGCTGAGGTTCAAAGGAATAATGGCAAACAATCTGGGTGGAAAGTAACAGCTGTAGAAATGAAGGGGTGAAGGCAAACTTTCAAAGTATTTATTAGAATTAACAGAGTTCAGTCAGAAAAAGAGTTTGCACAGAAGGTGGGACCACAAGAGCATGGAGGTGTGAATGTTGAAAATAAAAAAAAAAAATTCCAGCCTGAAGCTGAAGTGACATCACTGACTTTGACAATTAAAGAGAAAAGCACTTTTAGGAGTCACAAAAAGATGACCTTTGAAAACTTCAGTTCCTGGTAAACTCAAAAATACCAGGAAAGAAAAGAGATTGCCTCAAGTGATGGTTCTACCAGTACTCCATGAACTGCACGGAGAAGTTGCTCCTTGCCTCTGTAATGAACATGCTGAGCCCAGTGGTACAGAGTAATGAAATTGAGATATAGTTCTAAGGCATTCTTTCTCTGATAAGAAGATGCATTTTTACAAATTGGACTGAAGGCAAGACTGGGCTGGAGTTATAAAAAGTGATCAAGAATTGGAGAGACCAATTCAACATCATTAGCATGAGAAGGAAAATTTATTAAGTATAGTGAAAGAAGTGGGCATGGTGCCAAAGTCAAGTTGAGGTTAGAAATTCAAAATATATAATTCTGCATGCTCTGCATCCTAAAAGAAAACCAGAAAATAAAACAGATAGATTGCTATAGAAGGGAATTCAGTTCCTCGACTGAAAGCCAGAGTTTGTAAAATTTGGCAAAAATTGATATTTATGTATTAACACATATGGATCTCAGGAATGTATTTGATTTGACCAAACACTTAGGTATGAAAAATAGCTGAGGCATAAACAGATTATTAAAGCAGTCATTAAAATATCATTAATAACAGGTGGAAAACTGTGATACTGGGTGACTTTGTGCTATTTTAGCCACACAGAAAAAATGAACGTCACCTGAGAATACAGCTTAAAGACACAAATAGCTAATGGGCCAATTTCTCCTCATGTCAGAACTGCTCTTGTCTATGCAACTGCAGTAATATCCTAAAAGAGTGTTTTGTTTTCACTTACTCTGTAAAGAAAAACACATTTGTGCATGGAGTTTTGTTTGAAGATAGCAAAAATGTTGATTTATTGGTCTTGGTCCTTGAGCAGTATCCTGAGTGTCAGATAGTGTGAGGCACAGGGACTGATCTTTGACCTCCTGGTTGACCTGGTTCCAGTGAATATTAAGTGCAGATGGAGACTCTGTGATGAATAGAGGAACACACAGGCAGCCACTTTGTTCCTTTGCCCCTTGACTTTTTAAGCAGAGAAAAAAGTGCCAGAAGACACAACAAAGCACAAATATGCTGATTAATATGCACAGGCTTGTCTTGTTGTTGGCTATTTGAAAGCTTAGCTGAATCACCCCCCAAAAAAGGAATTGCTTGAGATGCCAAGACAAAATCTTCATGTTCAAGTGTGTCTGTGCATATGGATCCCATTGTTTTATGAAAAATTATACTTGTTTTTCTTTTGAGAGAGAACTGAGTCCCTTAAATAATTATAGGGGGACCTGTCAACAAGATTTCAAGTCATTATGCTCCAGCCTGGAGACCTGAAGTAGAATTACGCAATATGGATGACAAGTTGAAATTGAGTTCACTGAATCGATGCCTGAAGTTTGACAAGTTTCTCCTTCCCGATCACAAGCTTAGTCCTACTTCAGATTTTTTATTCATGTATGCCTCTTCACAACCACTGGATGCTTAGAGACCTCATTTTTAATATTGGTTCCATATATGTGTTTTTATAATTCTTTCCATCTTATTCTAGACCATATAATCTAGAGATTCCAATTTGTGTGTTGAACTTACATAATTCAAAACATTAACTTTTATACTTCCCTAATAATTCTAGAACATTAAAGATGTTTAATCTGTCTCCTGGAGTGGTTAGGCTACTTTCCCCATTATTTATTCCTTTGTTGTAATAAAAATATACATCTTAATTTTTTACATGATTTGGAATAGCCCTACTAGATCAAGCAGAATGTATTTCCTTGCTATATTGATCTTCAGTCTAAGGCAAATCACTTGCTTTAGCCAACAGGATGTTAGTAGTTATGGCATGAGTGTTAAAATGGTGTAAGTGGTTCTACATAGGTAGGCTTTTTGGCTTTGAATTAGCCAGAACTCTCCAAAGAAACGTATGATTTATACATCAGTAATACACACCGCAATGTGTACATATATAGAGAGAGATGCACCCATATGTCATCTATATATTTCTCTAAATAGTGATCTATATAAATGGACACCTTTACATTCTATTAAGATTTTCAGACAAGTGAATGATCCCTATGCACATTGATGAATGCAGACCTAACAAGTAAATTGCTTCAAGTGTTCATTTCTATCAGACACACCTTTCCAAGTATATCAAGAACTAATAATTTATCAAGTATCTGTGAATCTCTTAATCTAATCAAGTTAAAATATAACATTATCAACTGGTTTACACATGTACATTTCTTCCATTGTCCTGACAAAGGAAGGTGAACAGAAGGGTCACAGGCCAGAAAGTGAGGCACAGCATTCATTTGAAATCAAGCTTCAACTCTCATCTAAGTGCAAATGAACTGAGGCAAGATATGAATTATATGTATATATATACAAATGTTAATAATATGTCATTATGATACACTAGAAATAATTGAGAATGTTATGACTATATTAGCACATTAGGAAAATCAACAAACATTGAAGCAAGAGCTGAGGGAGTAGTGACATGTCCTGAAAGAGGAAATGAGGTTCCCTTGCTGAAAGTGGCAGAGATGAAGGAATATAGACAATTTGTTGTAGCTGAAGGGATGACTCTCTACAGAAGGGAGTGCCATGAACATTTGAGGGGAAATGGGAGAAGTGACTGTAACACGGAAATTGATCCCCAAAGACAAAGAAACATTTGCTCAGGAGATGCAGAGGTGACAGATTCACCATATCAGGACACTCTAGCCAGTGCTGAAGTGGAGTCCTTCAATGCCATTGACTTTAGTGACAACATTCACAATAGTGTAAGAGGAGACTGATAGATTCCTAAAGAGTTTTGAAAGGCAAGGATCAGCCCTTGGACTGGCAGGTAGTATGTGTTATCATCAATAATGTAATTGAGGTTTAGAGTTGGGTAAGGGTATATGGCAGCTAAAATCAATTTTTATTTTGCTATCTGATTTCAATATTAACTAGTTCAAGGTCTCTAGATCAGTGGTTCTCAGCCTTCCTGATGTTGTGACCCTCTAAGGCAGTTCCTTGTGTTATGGTGATCCCCCCAAACCATAAAATTATTTTCATTGCTAGATCGTAACTGTAATTTTGCTATTGTTATGAATCATAATGTAAATGTCTGACATGCAGGGTATCTGATATGTGACCCCTCTAAAAGGGTCCTTCAATTCCCAAAGGGCTCACTATCCACAGGTTCAGGACCACTGGGACTAGATAGTTTTGGTAGTGAATTAAGATACCGTCAATGCCTAGCATTCACTTTCTCTAACTGACTTGATAGAACTTGATAAGACACAGTCAACTGTGTCAGAAGGCAGGTCCGTAAATTCGGACGTTTAGCTTTGAATCTCACTTTGCCGTTGACTAACTGCTTAATATCTCTACGCCTCTATTTCTTCATTTGTAAACTGAAAATCAGTGGTAATTTCCTTAAGGGGTTGGTCTGATAATAATATAAGTTCAATGTACAAAAGGCATCAATCCATTTCTGGAACTATATAAAAATTAAACAAATGCTAGTTGTATTTCCTGGTTTATTAAGGAGTGTTTTTGAGCCCTCACTTGTTTCACCTGTTTGTGTTGCTAAGCTAATGAGACAATAATGAAAGTATTAAGGATTTGTGGACAAGGACTCAATGTGGCTCAAGGGTAAATAGCATATATTTGTCTTTGTGTGAATTTACATATATACACAGGGAGCCACAGGAAATATTTTCTCCCCATACCCCCTTCCTTCTCTTGTCCTCACCCTGGGAAATGATTAGACATGAATGCCTATCTCCCATTGTGGGAGAAGGCAAAAGATGGTAGAACTATCTTGCTTGGTAATGGCCTGGCTTCTCAATAGGTTGGCTACACTTAGGTACCAACAGGTCAGGTTTAGTACATTTGTTCTGGTATAAGCATTAGTAATTTGGAAATGGGTAGCTTGAAACAGGTAGAAGTTGCCAGGGAAGAGTGTAAAGTCAAAATTAGCAATGCATAGAGTCAAGAAAAATGAAAAAGATGACATTATTGCTACAAACTAGTAGGATGCTAATGTAATGCCAGTTTGATGGACCAGTCATGAACTAGAGGAGTTCCTGTTAAGTACTTTAAGAACACAACTAAACAAACACAAAATTAAGTCAGGTCAACTCCTTCAAGGGACTCAGAGGAACCTGAGGGAGAGTTCCTAAGAATAACTAGTTGGAAGAAAACTAAATGTAAGGGGAAATGTGTCTGCAATAAAAGGGTTATGATGCAGCTGATGATGCTAGGGATCTATATTTTCAAAAATACATGACTATGTCCATGATACAAAGTTCTGCAACAAAAGCAGCTTACAAAGAGGTACTGTAATGTTAAATAATCTTAATTATTTAAATGGAAAGAATTTCTTTATGTTTGTTAAAATTTTGGAATGGCATACATCAAAATATGTTTTATGTGATAGGATTAACAATAGAATTTTCAAAAATTAGTTATTAACACCCATATTTTATAGACATAGTTTATTATATGTTCTGAGGTAAGAAAGCCATAGGGAATTCCCCTTTTAAATATAAGATATCTTGGGAAAAAGTTAGGCTCGTGGTATTTAAAATTTTGGTATTTCTTCATCTTCATGACCTATTCTTTTCTTTAAGACTCTTTCAGATTTTTAAAAAATTGTATGTGTACAAGCTTTGGCTGGCACAAATGCTATATATAACACATGCTTGCCTAGTGATTTCAGAGATCAAAAGAGGGCATCAGATCCCCTGGAACTGGATTGTGAATGATTGTGAGTGTGAGTTATCATGTAGCTGCTTGGAGTTGAACTCAGGTCTTCTGCAAGAGCAGCAGATACTCTTTTCCTGCTGACTCTAGCCCCAATACAACCTATTCTTGACCAGTGTTGAAACAGTAACCAAGATACATGGTAAAGATATGGGGTATAAATTGTCACTTGTACCACATGTGTGCAATGAGCCTTCTAGTGAAAACTTCCTAAAATATATCCTCATTTTCCTATTCCTCAAGAGGTTCTAAGAATCTGTTGGATTTTAAATATATTTAAGATGCTATAGTCGTGACTTCTCAGGATTTTTGTGTACATTTTAAATTCTGTATTTGTTGTCATAACTAAGCTCATCAAAAGTCATAGCTGGGCCAGCTATATATGTTTTCACAATATCCCACTTCACTGGAATTTCATCATTACACAACAAACAAGGTAAGGATAGACAACACTATTTAATAACCCAAAACTGCTCTCACTGAAGAAAGTGGGGTTGATTGGAATACTAAGGTAGCATATAAAAGCAACAGACAATCTGAATTAGTATCCTTCCTGACAAAGGTCAACAGCGAAGCTATTCTTTCCCTTTACCTCTAGAAGGTCTCCGAACTTCTTAGAATGAACATTACATGTCTGGCTCCAATGATCTTGAATTTCTATATGGTTCCATTCTAGTTTCTCTACAAAGAAAAATCAAAATTTTCAACTTATAATAGATTTCTAGCCTCTCAATTAATCACCCTGCCAAATGTGTTGAGTCAAGAATTAGTAGGAGTCCCTGCTTCAGGGAAGAAACTAAGAGCCCAGTTATATGGATGTTTTCATAGTCAGAGCACACTCTGGGGGTAAAGATGAATGGTTGTAATTTTCCTGTCAGAAAGTAGCTTAACAAATTACTGTTGGGCTTAAGACAGATCTAAGTAGGGGTAAAGGCTATACTGATCTGGATAAGCAAAATGGCACTTAGACAAATCTTGAGGCCTTGGGCTATGGCCAACATTTTGTATTAGAGTTCTTCCCTTTCCTCCTCCCTTTAGCTTTTGTTGATAGCTACATTTTCTTTCCTTTATCTTTCCAAGTATTGCTTCATAAAGAGCTGATTTCTCACAGACTTATTTACTTCTATGTTTAAGCCATTTAATGTGGAAGGCTTACATACCCTTGGCTCATTGCTTCTGTTAAGAACTTGATAGTTTTCAGAGAGCTTTGCTAAAAATGTGGGATCATGGCCATCTCTTTTATGTCAAAATGGCATGTTCCAAACTCAAGCACACCCCCAATATCTCATTTCAACATCCCTCCAAATAATATCAGAAAATATATTTGGCCAGTGAATTTTTGTTACAGATTTATTCAGTTTATAATTTTAATAGTAGTTGTTGGCTTAGGGGATTTCTTGCTGGAGGATGATGAACCTTCTTGGTCCATAGTGATACCAGTCTTTCCAAGGAACTGCTCACAACATGCCATTGGCTTTCCTTGCAGTCAGGAAATGAGAAGATGGAGGATGTGTGGAGACTGTATGATTTATAATCATATACACAACTTCCTATCACCTCTGCCTCATTGTTAATTAGAAGTAAATCAGTGGGTGTGACGCACACTTGACAGGTGTTTCACAGAAAAGCACAAGTCCCAGGAGACAAAAATCTATTGAGACTTCTATTACAAGATGCTAAACATACTCAGGAAAAGCAGATAAACACTTCCATCGATATTTGATCCATAGATATTGTGATAATCAGAAGACAAAAATGAAATCATAAAATATGGCATCATGACATAACAGCTTTGGATGGAATGGAACCATGAAGAAAGAGAAAGGATGTTTACTACCATGGCTCCATGAACCACAAAGGGAAGCAACTCCATGGGCACCTGTGAAAAATTTATATCCATGTCAAATGTTCACGGGACAACAGATTTTTATATGGATTTTGAGTGCGTCACAAGAAGTTGCTGCTTCTCAACCTGATTTGTGGTTAATATTACATAGTTAAAGACACTGACAACGTAAAAACATCTTTGTGAAAGAAAACGATTACATGAAAAACATAAGATTAAACAACTTTAAAACATAAACTTGGAAGAAATATTCATAGAAAAAGAAAGAGTATATGTTTAAAATACAAAAATTTTAAAATGCAAAAGGACGACCCTTTAAAACAAATGAATATAGAAGCTGTTGGGCTTTTTGAGCTTTATGGAGAACTGGGCCATCATGCTTCCTAATGTAAACATCAAGAAGAACTGTATTCCATGAAGATAAAACTGTTTGTAGTACCTGCTCTATATTAATCTTTATATGAACTACTCTGGAATAAATACCCAAAATGAAAGCTGATTGCGACAGGTGAAGTAACTCAGGAATAAACACAGCAAAGTAAAATTACAGAGGTGGAAAAAAAACAATCAAAGCAATGAATTTGAAAATATAAAAATGAATGTGATGTTCTACTCTATTATTTATGATGAAAGATATGTAAGGCAGCCTGTTAGCCTGACCACCTTCCTCCCTCCCTCCAGCCCTTCCTTCTTTCTTTGTAGGATTTTGGGGCTTTTCTTTGTTAGTTTTTTGTTTGTTTGTTTGTTTTTTAATAAAGGTCTCAATGCACAACCCAGGCTCACACGAAATTGCTGTACAGCTCAGGCTGGCCTCTAACCCATGTCCTTTCTTCCTCAGCCTCCGGAGGGCTGGCATTACAGGTGTGTGCCACCATGTCTGGTTTGCCTTGTAGCTTTTATTGCAAGAGGAATAATGACAGCTGAAGCCAATAATGATGTCCTAGTTCTACAACTTGGAAGAGAAAATTGAAAATAAATCACATATCTCCAATTATCCCACAAAGGGCTTTGTTTAAAAAACAAAACAAAACAACTGTAAGCCCAGAACCCCAGTGTTCCTAATTATTTGCCAAAACATAGTGAATGTCAGAGTACAGAGAAAATTGCATAGAAAAAGAAAGCCATTTAATTATTGTTTACTTGGCTTTGCCACCATGCTCTATTTGTAACAGTTAATATTAGAAAATCAGAAATACACAAATAGAAAATTCACTATAACAATGATTAACATTTTGAAATTTTTTATATCTTTTGACTCAAATTTTGCGAAGTATCAAAATTATCAATGAAGAAATGAGTGCTTTATGGAGCTCACCTTGTGAGATGAAAGAATTAAACTCAGATCTTCATTTCTGTGCTCAAACACCTTAATCTATTGAGCCCTCTCAGATGCCCCTATAAGTTTATTTGTTCATCAGTAAATCTAGGGGATATGTATGAGCTTTAGACTACCTATGCAAATTAAAACATTGATATATGTATGATATAAACTCTTTTATAATGTTTTCTTATATTTCCAAGACTTTTAAATTAAGTCAATTTATTAATTTGTGGGCACACCTACATTTGTGTATTAATTACTTTTTTTTTCCCGAGACAGAGTCTCTCTTAGATTTGGAGCCTGTCCTGGAACTAGCTCTCTCTTGTAGACCAGGTTGGCCTTGAACTCATGTAGATCCACCTGCCTCTGCCTCCCAAGTGCTGGGATTAAAGGCGTGCACCACCACCACCACCCAGGTTTTACTTGCTTTTTTATTGCCATTATATGAAACCATGACCAATGCACCACACAGAGGGGAGTTTATTTGGGGCTAATAGTCTCAGAGGGTGAAAGTCCATAGTCATCATGGCTGGGAGCATGGCAGCAAGCAAGCAGGCAGGCGTGATCTGGATCAGTAGCTGAAATTTCACATCTTGAGACGCAACCATGAGACAGAAATGCATACTGGGGTTGATATTGGCTTTTGAAATCTCAAAGTCCCTCCATGACAAAGCCCCTTCAAGAAGGCCACACCTCTTAATCCTTTGGAAATAGTTCCACACAAAGGGAACCAGGTATTCAAATATATGAGCCAATACGGACCATTCTCTTTCCAATGACCTCAGTGTGTGTATGTGTGAGTGGTATGGGCAGCCGTCTATCACAGTGCATATATGGAGGTCAGAGGACTGCTTGCTGAAGTCAGCATCTTCCTTATTCCATGTATGTCCTGGGAAATTCTGGTTATCAGATATGGCAGCAAGAACCTTGAGCTGTTGAATCATCTTGCAGGCCCAAATCATCAGGATACCTCTTAAAACGATAAATAATCCTTTATAAGGCTGAGATGATGGTTCAATGGCTAAGAACACATCTTGCTCTTTCAGAGAACTAGAATCCCAGCACTAACTGCCTGAAACTCCAGCTCTAGGGAGTCTGATGACCTCTTCTGGCCACCGTGGACACCCCGTCCAGAAATTGAAAAATAAAATCAGTATTAAGGTATAACTTGTAGAAATTTATTGTTTGATCTGTGTTTATAACACTATCCACACCTTTTATTTACAATCAAAATATTAATTTTGTTTAATTTTACGATCCACTTGGCACCAAGCTTCTTCCTAAAGCAGGAGATGCATTGTTCATTTGTTTTAATATTTTATTAGCACATGCTAGTTATATATAACAATGCATTTCACATGATGTTTTCATACACTATTATAGTTTCCTCCTAACCCTCTTCCGCTTCCTTCCTGCCTCTACTAATCCTCTTCCATTTCCCACTTAGCCCCTTATTCTTTCAAGTATGGACTGTGTGTGTGTATGCGCATATGTATATAGTGGGTCCTCATGGAAACCTGAAACCTTATAGATCCTTCTCCCTTCCACCTCAGGATATTAATAGGTCCAATCTTATGTGAGTCTTTTTCTGGTAATCATACCTGATATAGATCAAGAGTGCAGTAACAAGCCATGTTCTGAGGACAGTACTCTCTCCATGCTTTGCCATGCTCGATTCCTACATCCGTTTCCCCCATTTTCTGAAATGTTACCTTAACCCTGCGGAAGGAGGTATAGAAGTCCTGTTTATGGCTGAGCATTCGGGAGTCTCATATTCTCAGCACTTTGCTGTACTGGTCATTTAAAATATAACATGCAACTTCTGTGTTCAAAATTCTTGTACTCTGGTAGGGGTAAGGGTACAAATATTTACATGGAAGTGAGGTAAATGCCAAACAATGTTTTCCATTGCAACTAATGGAGAATTAACCACTTTCTGCCAAAGAACATTTCACAGGGACATCGCTTGGCTGCACCTCCCAAGAGGAAGATGGTTTAGATAGAGGGAAGATGATTTCAAATCATTCTAGTTGAAAGTTAAAGATACAAGGCAGCAAGTGTCTTCTGCTGGATTGCTCTCCTCTGGAAATATTTTTCTCTCTTAACTCCAACAGCTCCTTGCTCTCCTTCTCTTTCTGGATAGAGGAAGGACACCATATTTTCAATTTCTCCTACCTCATAGAATGGACTTCTCTACCTAGCACTGCTGATCTTCTATCTCACCCCAACTCAATCATCTGCAAAGAGAAGACATCAGGCTTTACAACCAAAAATCATTGGTCCATTTTATATGTCAATCATCCATGATCGCTAAGGATTTGAATAGCTTTTATTCCTTTAGGACAGAGGGAAGTAGGTAGCATAGGTTAATGACAATATAGAATTGATAGATATGAAAACTTTCCTTTGACATAAATAGGAATGTAGGCTACCAGGACATTCCTCTCTCACACCCCTTTAAGTGGCCAGCAGCAGCTCCATCTATAATCTCCTCTCTTGAGCTCCCATTTAGTTTTTCACTGGGGGAGAAAAAGGACTTATTATGTATGTACAGACTGTCTAAAGCTGATGTAATATGCATCTTATTGTTGACTTTTTAAGTATAATTTGAGAAGATCTTGATGGTTAATTGGATACAGAAGGTGGAAGAGGGGGTCCTCCAATTCTAGACATGCTTCTTTACACAGAGGATAGGGTGAAATAATTCATCTATTTATTCCAGTTTAGTGTATCTGTGGGGTTCCCTAGTGGAGAAGCCAAGTAAGAAATAAAAAAGAGATACATACTCTGTTACATGAGGTGTTAAAGTTCATTCTCATTACTGCACAGTTGATAAATAATTACGAAATTCAATTTGCAGAGTAGGAATGGCAATGAAAAACAACATAAATGCCTCTACTTTCATCAAGAAACAATATATCTTAGGAGAAAACTCAGAAATATGAAAGTGATTTCATTAATTTGAAATACACACTCTGATGAAAAGCATAAATAATAATAATTTGCCATCTCTGTATGTTTAAGATGGAAATTTGACAATCTACTCTGATTATTCTAGACCCTAACTTCGATGGCATTGCTAGTGTCTGATTAACTGCTGGAAGTCTGAACTCTGTCTTGCCAGCTTGCTAAAGGAAATGTTCAAGATTAATATTTAGTGTATACACTCTGACAGAGGGAAGCACACCAGCTTCTAAAGACTAATTTATGACTCAAAAGGAATCAGAAAGGGACCAAACTAGTTTATGAAAGCATTGCCTCCTAAGATAAAATACAGCTTCTAAGAGGAGTGTATTTACAGTGGGTGGCAGCCTTCCTCATCATTTTTTCTCTTGATAAGTACGTGTGTGTCTATAGCTCTCTGTCATTTGATGGCTCACTAAAAGTAACACACAGTGTGACAATAAAAGAACAAATTACATGTCAAGCCAAGCTTCTGTACATTTACACACCCAAAATGCAAGTTTGATTTTTTCACTGAGCTAAACTGCTTACTTTTTAATAAATAGTGTAAATTCAAACCTACAGTATTTCAAAAAAGCGAGAGATTTTATCTCATTGGGGATTCAGGGTAGGTTTCAAAGGGAAGGCCAGATGAGCTAAACTGTTCAGAACCCTGACAACTGGGGATGCCAAAGAAATCGAGGGGCTCAAAATATTGTTCTCAGGTATTCTTAAACTTGGTAAGGAGAAATTGATTATTTACAAGGAGTTTTCTCTTTCTGTACATGCTCTTGCTTTCTCCAGAACAAGTAACTCAACATTGAAAATAAAAAAAAAATCTTATGTGACTCCCTGAGCCTTACCTGTGCAAGAACTCTTTATTTTAGTGATTAAATTATCTGCCTCTGAAATCACTATAGAGGTGGATTTTTCTAACCAGGCTTTAAAGTATACTTAGCAAACATATTTCTTTGGTGTCTCTACTGGTATACCATAAGCCTTTCCCAGTCATTAAAGAGTTCTGCCTCAGGATTACCTGGTTAGACTTTATCCATTGGGTTTTGTGGTCATGAAACACCCAACAACTCCATCAGGATCTCCCTTTAGCTAATTCAGTTCTGTCCTTCATTTATCACATTTAGAAGCCTGCCCATCTATTTGAATATTGGAAAACTCTATGATCAACTACCCACCTGCTAATGTCTCTGTGAGTTTAACCACCCTCATTATTGTTCTAGCCAGGTTCCTATAACAATATCCCACCCACCAGCTGATACCAGTTGATATCAGCCTCCACAGGATGGCACCATTTTCTGTGAATAATGGCTTCACACTCTTTCAAATATCTTGTGAAAAGGTCTCTATCAGAAGGCCATAATAGAAACCAATAATTACATGGAGTGTAGACTGGTGTTGCTTTACAAAAGGTCCAAAGGTTTGATTGATTTATTCTTTACTTAAAAGGTATATACATGTGAAAGAAATATCCATATAAGCTTATGAAAAGATGCTCAATATTATTACTCACTAAAGGAAATCAAATTTAAGAGGTTAGTAATCAAGTGGAGGTAAGGATGGAGAATGATTCAGTCCTTAAGTAGAATTAATAAAGATGCAAAATTTGGCAACTGAACTTGGATAGTTTGTAAAGAAAGACATGTATTTCCTATTTAACCCATAAATTCTCTGACTATTTGCCTAGAAAAGTGAAAAGTTACATTTTCACAATAACCAATATGTAACTATTCACATATGTTTGATTAGTAATGTCTAAAAACGGCAAACAGCCAAATGTTCTTTCATTGATGAACTAAACAATTATTATACGCCAGTGCAATGAAATATTTTTCATTATTGAAGATAACTGTTGAAATAACCAACAATGTGCATGGATCTCAGATATATTATACTACACAAAAGAATCCATATTTAATGGCTATATACGATCCCAGCAATATGATAGTTTGGAAAGGCCATTATCAGAAGGACCAAATAGAAACGTGTAATTATGTGGAGCAGAACCTGGTATTACCTTACAAAGTGGCAGCGGGACTTTGGAGTAAAGAAGTACAATTCTATATCTTCAGTGTTGGTGTTGGCTACATCACCGTATGCAGTTGTCCAAAC
Source organism: Bramus lutescens (assembly GCA_001685075.1). NCBI lineage: Eukaryota > Metazoa > Chordata > Mammalia > Rodentia > Cricetidae > Bramus > Bramus lutescens. Next base: position 46,029 of record LOEQ01008270.1, read on the forward strand.
ACAAAACGATACACAAAAAGGGTGAACTTCAGTGTGTACAGATTACATACCAATAAACAGAGCAAAGAGGTCATGGGGTCATGGTCCCTGACATTGAGCAGGACAGAGAAGTAAAGGGACTTTGAACAGCACAGCACAAAGAATTCTTGGTAGAAATCTGGATAACAAGCAAAGTGAATACAGAGAAAATAAAATTAAAAAAAAAACTCTTAGGAATGATATGAGGGGGACAGATCAAGAAGCAGTCGAGTTTATACAGTGTTCTGATAATTAAATAGGTTTTAACTTGAAGAACATGCAGAAACTGGCAAAAGGGGAACATTTCTGCGAAAAGAGACAACATGTGTGCTAATACAGAGCTATGAAGCAACTTGAAGTATCTGGGAAACTTTAGATAAAATGACGCCTTAAGATTGCAGTAAAATGTGTGCTGAGGATCCCGGCATTTTAAAGAAATTAGCCTTTATGAAAGAATAAATAAATGAATTTGACCTGTATTTGAAAGCCCTTAAGTGGAGTTGCATGGCTTTAAACAAATGAGCAGATCTGTATTTCGGAAAGATCTTCTAGTGAAAAAAAAAAAAGGGACTGTGAGGAGAAAGATAAACGAAGACAGATTAGAAAAAAAAAAAGAGGCTATTACAGTAATCCAGGCCACCAATGCTTGGGGCCCATGCTCAACTTTTCATTTTGAAATGTTTGTAAATTATAATATTCTCACATACCCGTTGCCCAGTTTCCCCTAATGCTAACACCATACAGGATTTTGAGACATACCTCCTTCATACCTTCTGACTCTTACACTTCTGCTTCCTCTTCAAAGAATTCCCTGAGCTCTGAGAGGAAGGAATTTGACAGAGACCTCCAATGTAGACTCTCCCTCTCTCTTTCTCTCTGCATAATGT